>CM021103.1:432861359-433051457 GCA_007115665.2 Sequoiadendron giganteum
GTGCTTAGCCAAGAAGGAAGGCCCATAGCTTTCTTCAATGAAAAGATTAATGAAGCTAAGCAGAAGTATTCTACCTATGATCTAGAAATTTATGCTTTGGTTCAGTCACTTAGGAAGTGGAGGTATTACCTTCTACCCAAGGAGTTTGTGGTCTTTATAGGCAATCAAGCACTCAGTTATATCAACACCCAAGAGAAGTTGAGAAATAGACACTTGAAGTGGATGGAGTACATTCAAGCTTTTACTTTCACCATCAAGGACAAGAAGGGACAAATGAACAAGGTAGTAGATGCATTGAGTAGAAGATTGCTGACAGTTCAAGAGATACAGATGAAGAGCATTGGAATAGAGAGCTTCAAGGATCTCTATGGGGAAGATGAAGATTTCTCAGAGGCCTACAAGGTATGTTCTAACTTTGAGAATCATTTTCATAGCCAATAATCAGAGTATACTTTGCAAAGTGGATTGTTTTTTAAAGGGAATCAATTGTGTGTTCCAAAAGGGTCAATGAGAGAAAACCTCATTCAAGAAAAGCATAATGGTAGTCTTAGTGGAAATTTTGGCATCAACAAAACATTAGAATTAGTGCAAAGGTTCTACTATTGGCCTAAGTTGGCAAGAGATGTCAGGAGATATGTAGAGCAATGTGTTGTGTGTATGAAAGCTAAGGGAGGATCTAGTAATGCAGGTCTATATCAACCCTTACCCATTCCTAACAGACCATGGGAGTGTGTGAGCATGGATTTTGTGGTAGGACTCCCTAAGACCAAGACTAGTTTTGATAGTGTGTATGTAGTGGTGGACATATTTAGCAAAATGAGTCACTTTATTCCTTGTAAAACCACTCATGATGCTAGTTATATAGCTCACATATTCTTTAAGGAGATTGTTAGGATCCATGGATTTCCTATAAGTATTGTTTCAGACAGGGATGTTAAATTCATGAGTCACTTTTGGAAGACTTTATGGAGTAGATTGGGTACCAACCTATCTTTTTTATCAACTTACCATCCTTAGACCGATGGTCAAATAGAGGTGGTTAACAGGGTGCTAGGTAACCTGCTAAGGTGCCTAACTAAAGAATCTGGGTAGACATGGGATATGGTTATCTCACAAGCTGAGTATGCTTATAATGATAGTGTGAACCAAACCACACGGAAGAGTCCTTTTGAGGTTGTGTATGGAATGTACCCAAGGGGTATATGTGAGCTTAGGGATCTAGGAGCTATGGAACATAGGAGTGGACATTTTGAAGACTTCACTCAAACCATGAAAGAGATTCAGGAGCAGGTAAAGAGGACAATCACTAAGGCTACACAAAAGTTGAAAGACAAGGTAGATATGACAAGAAAGGATTTGCAATTTGCAGTAGGAGATTATGTCATGGTTCATCTTAACAAATCAAGGTTGTATAAGGGTATATCAACCAAACTATGGATGAAAAGGGTAGGACCATGCAAGATATTAGCCCAAGTATGGAAAAAATTCATACAAGGTGGAGTTACCTATTGATCTGGGAATTTCACTAGTTTTCAATATAGCTGATTTGATCAGATACAAGGGATCAGTCACCGACTTGGATCAGACCAGTAAGGAGATCTTCAAAGATGTAAGCAACATACCCTTACCTAGTCAAGACAAGCTTCAGGAAGAAAAGATCTTGGAGTCAAGAGTGCAAAAGTCTACAAGGCATAAGGTGTACCTGGAGCATTTTATCAAGTGGAAGAATAAGCATGAATCTGAGGCTACATGGGTACAAGAAGATCAGTTCAAGAATCATGGCATTGATATGTCACTGATACCTCCTTCCATTCCTTAGTGGTTGGGCAAAGAGGGGGAGAATGGTGCAGGAGCACCTACGAAGCACTAGGAAACACTAGGCTTAGGCAATTTTGTTTTTGAAGTTATGAGGTCATGTTGACCATTGCAATTGAGTTAGAAGGTTAGGAATAAGTAGTGATCACTACTGATTAGTAGTGATCAGGAGCCATCAAGAGTGATTAGTAGGGAAGGTTTAATGAGTGTAAAAACTCACTTTTCCTAGCTTTGTTTGAATAGGCAAAAGTGGCAAAATGGAACATTTTGCACTTTTCCCACTTTGTAACCTACATGTCTGACCAAGGGGAAAGTTAACTACCTTGGGAAACCTATTTAAGTTGTGCCTTGATCTATGTGAAAGGTTGGAAGGCATTGGAAGTTTTGTACTTTGAGATTTCATGAATGACAAGTGAGGACAGTGAGAAGATTGAATAATTTTTTGTGTTTTGTTCTTGGTAGTGTGTTAATGGCATAAACTAGGCTTTGGTATACATGTGGAATGTAATTTAGTTGTCTTCCAAGCATTGTTTGATTCTGTAGTTAGGTTGTTTTCATCGTTTCAAGCTTTTGATTGTAGTTAGCTAGGTTCTTTCCACTACTATTCTGACTGGCAGACCGGAAAAAATGGATTTCTAGTCCACTCTTCCCCTATACCTGGTGTATGGGCTCTTGGAAACTATGGCTAGGATCCATTATTGTAAATATAGTAGAGGTAGGAGTATTTAGAGGTCAGGGAATCATGGATGAAGTATGTTCCTAGGTGAGATTGGCAGTGCCTAGCTAGGAAGGACAAAGAGTGCAGAGCACTAAGGTTGTAGGGGTGCCCATCTGTTGGAAAACCACAGTGTGGAGAGGATGATGGTTGTCGTCCAAGGGTTTGGCAAGAAGGAGGAGACTTCAACAGTCTGGGAGGAGGCAAAACCAAATGACTGATCACAGTGAGGTTAGAAAATGGCTTAAACAAGCCTAAAATTGCTAAACCAAGGGTTAGGACAGTGTACAGATAGTGGAGGCTCAAAACCCCAAAAATATTCGAGGTGTTGGCAAGGATATCATGAATCCCAAGAAAATATTGGGGGTCTTTTGGAGGATTTGGGTGAACTATCCATTTTTCTTAGGTTAGGAGGCCTAATTGGGGCTCTAGGGCTTGTAGCCTTTTTAACCCTAGGTAAGGGTTTAGTGGAAGCGATGGAGAGTTGGAGTTTGGTGACTTTCCAAGAACCCTAGGAAGATGTTGTGAAGCCATTGAAAACATATCTACACCCCTACAAGAACCTAATGGAGTGGTGAGGACAGTTAGCCTTTAGGAAAGATTAAGGGCTAAAGGAGAGTTAGTGGCAAGGCACCAAGATTGGATTGGTAGTTTGAGAGTTAGATGATAGTGGGGTTGGATAGTAGAACTAGGGGTACCTATACATGAGATGGGACCTAAAGGTTAAGGTGGGAGAGTCACCTAGGAGTTCTTGAGAATAAGGACCCAGAGCATGGAACAATGAGTGTTCCATCCAACCCTACCCTATCCGCAATCATATGACTGAACTTATTATAGGAAAAGCAATATCCATTAAATTTGTGTGCATTAGGTTGTCTTACCAGATACCTTCCATTTCTATTTTGTTTGAAATTATTTTTTCCTGATGTGGAATTTTCTCCCATTTCATATCCAAGACCTCTCTTATCATTTCCACTCTTCTACCCTTGAGTTAGCTCATCAATTTTTACTAAACTAATCTTAAAATTTTCTTTATATTCATTTGCAATGACAAGATCATGCCTAAGAGTAGTAATATTCTTACCAATTTCTTCTTCATTATTTCTAGATTTTTGCAATTCACTTTCCAACTGAGTGAATTCTCCACTCATTCTGCTACATTCATCTGATTTCTCTTTCAGGGTCTGAGAAATATTTTCCTCATTTTTCTTCCTTTCTTCTATCTCTTTAGTCATCTTCATCATCATAGATTCCATCTCATATTTTAGGTGTGTATTGTGTCTAGAAATATTTTCACATTCTTCAATTATCTCCTTCAAGGTTTGATTTTGTGAGCATCATCCATATCTTCATTCTCCTTCTGATGTATCTGATCATAGAGATCTTTCCTCTTCACCCTAGATTTAACTATCTACTCTTTCAATGACTGAATGAATTTCTCAACATCTCTAAGATTTTCTTTCAATTCTTGAACTTCTTCTTTAGACTAATCAAGGTCATCAAGAGCTACCATAAGATTCTATTGAAGACTACCAGAGTCCATCACATTCTAAGATCCACCTCAAGCTACAAAACTTCTCCAGAGGAACTAGCTCTGATACATATTGTTGGACTCAAGAGATCACTGAGAGGGGGGGGGTGAATCAATGTTCAAAAATTAATAAAACTCCATTCATTCAAAGAATGAAACCATCTCATCATTGCATTAAGGAAAATATGTATGCATTCAAAGTAAACATATACAACACCATGACACAAATATTTTTGTGTGGAAACCCTATTAGGGGAAACACCATTGTGGAGATTAATCCACAATTTGAGTAATCAAAATATAGTTGTTTATAAAAGGAGTGCACTTGCATTCAAGCGCATTGCCTAGAGCTCACTGCTCAAAACAAAAAGGCTTACTACCTAAAAAATTTAGATTAAAACCATCCAAAGGGTGAACAAAGATAATAGCATCTAATCATTGCAGGTAACAGTTTTGATGAAGCTCATGGATCTTATTCAGGATCTACTTTCTGACTTTATACTGTGCTCTACGCTGTTCTGCTCTTTTCTACTCTTTGCATCACTTATGATCAAATTCACATTACTTATTTGTTGGATCTCACAATTAATACTTCTTCATATTTTTACACCATTCATTCATACTTAAATGATAAAAACAATCTCTTATATATATCTATGATCAAAGACTTATTCATCCAACAGTTGGCTTCATAAAACATTAAGTTGGTTTTAAATTTTCAGCCAGATCCACCACAAAATCTTTATGTGCATCCTCCAAAGTTGGTTAAGTCAAAGAGAGGACCCAAATAACACTTAATCCAACATGGATACTTATAATTAATTATATCTTATACATCCACGAATTCTATCTTTGTCAGGTCGACCTTCTGCGTAGATAGTTAACAAATTAGTGCACCCTATCTTGTAGATCACTTACTAGTGAGTGCGCATCAGTACCAAGATACTAAAATCCTTAATAGATCTTCCTCAAAGATCCACAACCCAAAATATCTATCTGGTGGAATGACTAGATCAACTTTTATGCCTTTTACCGGATCCCTTGTTCTTTACTCTGTTCTGTCGATAGGAGCCAAAATAGTGTTGCACTATGGGATGCAAGACTTGATTTTCATGAATTGGGTTTCCATAAATGATAAAATTTACAAGCCAATATCTTTAGCCATATTACAAAAAAGGGGGTCCTAGGACCTTGGTGTAGTTACCGTAGGAGGGTCCTCAAAGAGAATTGTACAAACCATACAAAAAGAGTCACACAATAGAAGGAACATGAAATATGGAGGCAAATGAAGATGCAAACATTCCTATTATTAGAAATATTTATTAAAAACAATCAGCCACATGCGAGCTTATAGATTTGGCACACAGGCCTAATTAAAACATGCTCAAATACAGTGCCCATATATGTGAGTGAAAATATTTATAGATCAAAATCTATATATATCATAGTTTATCCTCTTAATTCTATCTCCATCTAATGGGTCAATACTAGATTTATATCACATCCATGGGCCGAGAAACATCCGCATCAGCCAAAGATCGCTACAATCTCTGAGAAGAAATGTGTAACGTGTGCAAGAATAGGTCAGCCTCAAATCTAGAATTTATCCATCTTAGATGTGTAAGATGAAGTGTGGACCTAAGTGTAAGGTTAGGGACACTCCATAGAAAAAATATAAACACATCATGAGGATCCAGAAGTCATGGGAAAGATCCGTGATCGATCCAACTAGCCATTAGGTATTGAAGTTATTCTGGGGCTAGCCTCAAAAAATTTCACGTACACTGGAAGCAATACCTTGCCAAAAAAAATCCAAATGAACTAAAAAATTGGAATATGACAATTGAACATTTCCACAATGAAATCCTAGATATGCAAGATATGGCACATAAACATCAAAGAACACCGGATCTACCAACTCAAACCAGAACATGAACAAATAAGAACAAAACTGAATGAAAATATTTTTGGTTGATGAAAGAGTGCCGAGAACCGAGGATGCTCCTAAATCAGACCTAGTGAGGACCCATTCAGCAAGTGGAGAATGGGTCCTAGGTCACTAACCTAGGACACATACCTTGTAAAATTAAGTGTTTTGTAATATTATTTAAGAATGTCAAGCTTTATCCCTCAGAATCTACAAATAATTAGGCTTGGATTTGAATTAAAGGTGCCAATTAAGCTCAATAAATTAATAAATCCCTAGATTAGTGTGAAAGTGTAAAGATACACTTTACAACACCCTAAATAAGGCACAATTAAGTTCATTTTATTAAAAAGGGTCCTAAACTTGATGTGAATATGTAAAACATATTACAACACTAAATCAAGGCATAATTAAGCTTATTTAATATTAATTATTCCCAAATTAAGTGTGAAAAAAGGGATACTTCTTTCTACACTAAATTTAGCTTGCACTTTAGTGGCCATATGATACTATGTGCATATGCAAGCTAAAGTAAATAAACTTTTATAAAAAGGATACTCATATGGATTCATTAGGGATAATGAAGCCCCCACTATAGTTACCTACAAAACCACAATGTTAAGGACCACATCTTGCAACATAGGTTCATTAGTCACTCAAAAATCCATATATCAAACTTCTATGGATAATTGAATTAGAGGGTAGATGTATGCTCGTTGATTATTCTTTCTTTATGGAGGTGGAATCAGGATAAATATGAAACCACATCGAATTACTTAGGTCATATCATATGGTATTTCCAATTACCATACCAATTAGTGATAAACATTTGATGAGAACGGGAGTGGAATTATGAATCCAATGCAAAAAAAAACATCAAAAATAGAATCCTCTAGCCCCCAATATTCTAATTTGAATAAATTTCCCTTTGAATGAAATAAGATTTATTTACTAGGGTTTTACTATATACTAATGAAAATGACTCTTTTAACTATTCATTTGGTATTTAAATTTTTGCAAATTACTTTGGTGTAGAATGATCCAAGATGTCAAGCCGAAGAACCTACCAACCCCCTAGATTAGATGTAATTCATAGCAAGGTGACACAAGGTACACTTCAAAAAATGGTGAGTGGGTTCAACTCCACTTTTTCATCATTTTCATGTATTTACTATACTTTTTCATGTATTTAGAGTAATTTTAGGACTCTAGAAAATATTGGCACAAAGTGTCCATATTTGTCACAAAGACTCCCACCTTGGCATAAAGTGTCCCACCTTGGCCCAAAGTGTTCCACCTTGGTGCAAAGTTTCCCACCTTGGTGCAAAGTGTCCCACTTTTGTGCAAAGTGTCCAAAATTGACTAAAGTGTCCAAGACCCCCATCCAAAAATGGCATAATTGTCCACATTGGCCATAAAGTATTTTAGAGCAACTCTAATGTTATTTAATTGATGAATTTAGGTTTTATTTTGTGTTTTTTTCTATTTTAGATTCCTCCTCGAGCCCGATAGCACCTCAGAGGGAGATAATATTGTTTCCTTTGATATTATATCACTCTACTATCACAAAAGGAGATTAGCTTCTTATAGGATGTAGGATTTTTTTTGGTATACCTCATGCCACCTATGAGGTATCATGATTCCATGTTCCTAGCCCTAGTAGAGAGATGGGATATAGACACATGTACCTTTAATTTTCCTACCGGGGAGATGACTATTACTCTAGAGGACATAAATTGCATCCTCCGAATTCCTATATCTGAGGTGAGACTATTCATCTATCAGATGATTGATCTTTCAAATAGATGCGAGATGATATTTAATATTATCTACAATGAACTATCCATTGGTCGAGCATTGGTGTGTGTATTAAGAATAGATGGCTTCTACATTTGTGGACACCACTTTTGCGGCATATTTTGATCACTACCATAGCACTCACATTGGTACCAGATGGTCGAGGAGCAGATTTAGGTGGTGGAATTATACATATTATTAGGGATATCGAGGAGAACATGAATATCTATGTGTGGGGTCACATTATGCTCACACATTTGGGTGATCCCACAATACTAGTTTACAATTTTTGGCCAAAATGGACATTCAACATTTTTTTAAGTAAATCTTCACTTTCAGGCACCTATAGTGACTAAACCATGAGGAATTTGAAGATGGTGAAAACTAGTGATTTGTGATATTTTGTCTGTAGATTCTAAATATATATTTTTCAAAAAAATTGGAATCAGATTGCATTTCTTTTCCCATCTCCTTTGAAACCTATATTTTAATAGTAAACATCAATTTTAAAGAGTGACGGTACTGGCTAACACAACTTTTTTTCTATGAAAGATAAAATTCTTTTTTTTTCAAATTTAGATTCGTAACTAGGATATCTAGTGCATGGAATTGGCTTCATAACATTTCATTGAATTTATTTTCTTAATTAATTTTCAAATTCATACCAGTTACAATTTAGAAATGATTTACTAGCTAAAACATAACTTTTTAATATGTATCAAAATTCAATTTATTTATTTTTGTTGGATCAGAGGCATCAATATCTAGTGCACTGATATATTTTTTAAAAATGGCTTGCTCGCTCTTCTCTAATATGATCTCCTCCAGTGCCACACCTGCAAAAGTGGAGGGTAAATCCCCTCATGGCAGAAACAGTCCTGCTTGCTCGCGACAACCCTTGGGTGATGCTCAAGTTCTCCTGCATTCACATAGGGATCTCCCTGCTTCGATTCAGATGCATCCACCACAAACCCTCAACTCAACTTCAAGGCGACCCTAGGTCAAAATTCCCAAGCAACAATGATGGGTGGTATGCTACCTGGTTTGTTCTTGCAGCCAAATGATGTTGGGTGGGTCTAGTCCCCCTCTTGCCCTCACACCTCTCAACATTCCTCATTCTCCTTTTGGTGCTCCAATTCAATCCCTAAGATCTACTTGGACAATACTGCGAATGATAGAGAGGTGTACCTAATGGAACATGCCCTAATTTGTAGATTCTTGCAATCCTGGTTGAAACTAAGTGACCTGCACTCTTGGATAAGCAATAATTGGAAAGCACACTTGGAGGATGAAATTAGTATTTACCATTATGCAAAGGGGTTTTTCATATTGGAATTTGAATCAATGGAGGACAAGGAATTCATACTTAATACTGGTCCATGGTTTTATCAAGGTGATTTCCTCTGCATCAAACCCTAGTTCCCCTCTTTTGATCCACGGTCTGAAACATTTTCCTCTACTTTTCTCTGGGTAAGATTACCCTATCTACCTCTACAATTTTGGGAGATTGGATGCCTAAAATCAATAGCCAATGGATTGGAAAAGTACCACAACACTTCTAAAGAAACAATCAACTACGAAATCTCTACCTACACTCACCTCTATGTCGAATTCGATCTCTCCAAAGGCCTTCCGGGAAATTTCACTGAAGGTTGGAAATAGACGATGGAGATAACTTGTAGATTATAAAAGGATCCCATTTAGGTGTAGAAAATGTTACTCAACTACTTATAGTACCCACCATTTCAATAAGAAGCAAACCTGTGTGCATGGAAACAAAGTCCTCAGCTAGCCCACCTAGTGGATTAGGGCTGATTCAAGCCATTATGCCATTACTCTGAAGGTCAGGGATGAGACACCCCACCCCAATGCTAAGAATGAGGTGCTCCCATGTTCTCCCCCCTCAATGGCTTCTCCAATCCATGTCCAAGAATGTAAGTTTGATGTGGGTTTCGTGGATGATAACACCTCCCCTCATATTGTGAAGCTAAAAACACTATCGAAGAAATTTTCCTTGCGGTCCTCTGTCACTTGGGATAGTACTGCTAACTCAATTTGTGATGGATCATCACTAGAAGAAAAGTATGATATGCATTGGACAAAGGTAAAGAGGAAAAAATATCTCTCTTTTAGTCTCAAACATTCAATGGGCAAAACTGGGGAGAAAAGTTGAATCTGATTTTTTTGATTCCAAATCTTGGGTTGTTCCGATGTCTGGTACTTGTAAAGTTTAAGATCTATTCATTTAGTAGGATTTTGGTGAGCACAGTTGCTGAAAAATTGCACCCCTTGTGGCAAGGGTATTCCTTTTTCTTTTTTTAGATCTTTGTCATGGGAGCGACCCCCTTGGTAGCACCTACATATAAAAAAAATCTAGTGCACTGATATTATAAATTTTTTTTTTTTGATAATCTTCTATTTTTCCACATGTGTAGAACAAAGAGCTTGATTTTCGATGAGAGACCTACATTCACAAGAGATAAAAAAATAATTATAATAATCAAATTAAATCTATTTAAAATTATACTTGTTGGGAAGCTTATAATAAGGACTACAACTTACAAAAATTAAATTTTAAATGAATTCATTTGATCCTCCAAACGGTGAATCAAAAGTTGGTTTTTATTAGTATTTGAATAGGTGTAAAGGAGACTCCCTTATAGGTATGGTTTAAAACTAGTAGGATTCTATCCAAGGGGGTTTGATCTAATGTTGTTTGACAAACCCCCTTTAATTGGAATCCTTTAAATAAAACTTTTCAAGGGTTAAATCATTATATTTTCTAAAAATATGTGATTTCGACAAAAATCAGGATCACCCAAAAAGTGTAAACCACCATTGTGGGATCACCCATTTGTATAATTATTTAGCATGATTTGTATACCAGGAGCTCGAAAACATTATACATTGTACACTCTTGTAGGTATGGTACTTTGAGCACATCACATGTACTAGGCCGATCAGGTTTCCTACCATTTGGGCCATGGGCTATCCATGGGTCTCCAGTAATGCACTAAGATAAGCATGGCACAAGGTGGATTTATGACACTACTAGATTCGGTTTGATTGACTAGATGAGGATGAGATCATTTGGACACAATATCTTAGGATTCCCTAGTGGGAAAATGATAGGCATGAGCTATGTAGGCTACAACTAGATTAATTTCTGTTAGGTAGACACAATTATCGTGAGACCATTCTACTATGATCATGTCATGTGTTAATTTGGGCATGTTCAGGTACCACCATGAGCCAGACCAATGCACCAATGATTAACACAAAGTTATTCTAGACTTGGGGAAAGTTGTTGGATTACTATTCAGGATGTATACATTAGTATTTTAGAGGATGAGGACCATGACATGCCCCCACTCTCCAAGGTTGATGACATAGGAACTACTTAGGCCTTTCATGAGTGGTGGATTGCACCATGACCAGGTCCTATCTTCCCTATACACTACCCTGCAATACATATGGTACCTCTTCTAGGTCGCAGAGAGGATAGATATGAGGAGCAGGTAGATGGAGATATAGATGATGAAAACGTTGTGCCTAAAATATATATAGGTTCAAATGATGATGAGGAGGATGAGGAGTCCTAGTCTATGAGTGATGATACTGATGAGATAGAGGAGGATCTAGTTTCCCTTAATAGGAGAGATACACCTCATACTAGAGTCACCAGATCACATGCCATAGCCAGATCATAGATCCACATGTAGAGACATGGGGAGACCAGTAGTAGCATGCCATCAACACCTACAACACAAAGGGGGAACACCATTGTATAGTTATACCCTGACTAGTAGACTAGAGATCTAGGTTATGATTTTATATTTATGTTATTTCATTACACTTTTATTTTTATGTATATGATTTATTAATGATGATGATGTGCACTGATACCTATTATGATTTTTGTCTTAAAGGATCCACATGAGAGTGCGTGAGATATACTAGTGAGTGACCACTGAGATAGTTCCTCCACTACATGCAGAAGATAATAAAATCCTAGAGTACATGCCCCCACCTTTTGCGAGGTTATATTCAGACCTCTTCAAGTTAGTAGTGAGATTAGGCACAATGTATGAGAGAGCCACCAGTCATTATGATTGACTTCTAGTGAAGCTTTCAATAGTTTGAGCATATTGAGGTCCTATATATGGTAGGGTAGAAGATTCCCTACGAGAAGATATCTCGAGGATATAGGAGGATCTTACTAGGGTATAGGTAGATGAAGAGAAGATAGATCAAGAGAACATCGAGGCACTCATACAGGAGGTGAGATCAGTTAGACTAGTAGAGGGCCTATGGGAATCATTGAAAGTTTGTGATCAAATTCTACTGCATCACAATGGCCACAAGGACCACCATCTCCTAAGGGTCTAATAGTCATAGACCTTACTAGCATTATATGCAGTGATGTATATGTACTTAAAATTTTGATGATATATATGAGCATTGATGTTTATGTTTTTATGAGATTATGTTGAATTAAATGTCAATGAAATTTATTAAATATCCCTTGCAATAATGTTTAATAAATATCTCCATAATTTAATGTTTTTGTGATATAATTTTTTTTTGTTTACCTTAGATACTATATTGTGATTAAGTATGCTATGTTAACTTAAATTCACTTATGATCTTATAATATTAAATGCACATAAGGATCTAAATTAACATAACACACAAGATTTTCTTTAAATAGTATGGAAACTAAATTAATAATTCAAACTAATTGAACAATAACTTTAGAATTTAAGACACACTATTATCATTTGTCAAAGAATGAAGCAATGTGAGATAAAATTGAAACTATCTCCCTAATCTAACAACATTGCTTTAACACACTATTCAAATTAGAGAATTTTATGCGTAATACCAATGCAAATATGTAGCACTGATAGTTTCTTTTAAGGGTGCACCATCCACTTCTATTAATATGTAGGCTCTATACCCATAGTTTTCTTTGATGACATAAGGTCCTAACCAATTAGGGCTGAATTTTACCTTTTCATTTAGAGGAGCATTGACATTACAACAATTCTCATATAACCAAGTCACCTTGATTAAATTAATGAGGGATGATATTATCATTATAACCACATTTCATTTTTTGGAATTTTAGTGATGGAAAATTTGTCCCTCTATATTTTTGCACTTGTTTGGGCCCTCCACATTAAATTGAACTTAATGTTGCCTAATTTATTGTTGTAATGTGTTTGACACATTCACATTAGGTCTTGGGACCTTGTAAGCCAAATGGACTTATTTGTTCCTTATTTAGGGTGTTGTAAAGTGTATCCTAAGAATTTCACACTAATATAGGGTTTCATTAATTAATTGGGATTCTTTCTGCCTTATTTGGCCTTATTTTGCATCCACAAGCCTTAAGTAATGCATCTTTCCAGGATTAATCTCGACATAGAGGAACATCCAATCATAATTCATGTGTTTTTAAACTATATGGCCTAGATTTAGTGATTTGGGACTTATATTCCACCTTGGGCATATGGGTCCTACCTAAGTTTCGGGGCCCCAATCTAGATTTCACGTAATCTAAGAATTTCTTAAAAAATGTGTCCTAAGCTTAGCCTAATGGGACTCATATGCCACTTTTGGTGTATGAGTCCCAGTTATCTTAGAACTAATTTCAATTCAAATCATTGGTAGTATTTTATTCTCCTAGATCTAATGTTGACTTGTAGTGCTATAATTTAAAGAAATTTGGCATAAACAAGTATAAATATAAGGTTATTTCACATATTTTCTCGTATCAATTTTCATGAGCAAGTGTGACCTAGGAATTCAAGCATTCTGGCATTCAAGAGAATTCAAGAGTGATCATCAATCATTTTGGAGCATTATTAAAGTATCAAGAATCATGTCAAAGTCATCATGCATCATGTTTATTTTTGAGCTAACATTTGTGATGTAGGGTTTTATGATTCAAGCAAGCATTCATTTCAATATCTACTACATTCAAGAAAGATTCAAGATCCACATTCATGCTATCCATCTCATACATGTTTGTATCATTTTGTTTAGGGTTCAGTGAGTTACAACATATCATTTTATTCACTGATCCTTCCTCCTTCCTATTTCCTTTCATTTCAAGGTTTGATTAGCTAAATGGGGTTTGACCAAGGAAAACCCCTTTCTACTAACAAAAAAACATTTTTCCCTCTCTCTACTATGTGATTTATAGGTTTAGGTTGAAGAAGCATTGAAGAGAAAGATTACAAAGAAGTTGTAAAGTCTACAAACTTGTCACCTTGTTTACAAGATCAATAAAAGACAATTGTAGATCCAAAAATCAAGTTGAGAAGATAGAGTAGAGATTGAAGAGAAAATTTAGATCTTGATTCTCTAAAGCATCCAAGAAGGACTAATATGCCACTTTTGTGGTATGAGTCCCAGTATATCCACTTTTCTAGATTTCTAAATATCTAGACTTGTCATCACCAGATTCGTGTTCTAGCCTAGAAATCCTAATCTGGGACTGATATGTCCATCCTAGTGTATGAGTCCTAATGTACATTAAATATAGTATTTCTAGCATTAAAAATCTTCATTCAAGCTTCTGCAGGCCTCCAAGTGCATCTATCTGATTTCTTAGTTTGTTTTTATGTTTGAATTCATTTCTAGGTCATTTATTGTACTCTTGCATACCATTGAGTTTCATAATTAGATCTTACATGTTACTAGTATTTCCAAGCCCTAGCTTGGTGGTGAACCCTTCTTTAGTCATTAATCATACCCTAAGATGATCTTTACCAGATCTCTTTCTCTCATTATATTCTTCGATTGAGATGTCTAGGGCTTCCTTGAGTGAAAGAGGAGGAACCCTACCCTTGTGCTCCATCTCCTAGAAGGTTGGGATCCCTATTTTTGTTATTTCATTTTGGTGAACCTACATTTAGAACACCTTATTTTTGAGTTGGAGTGCGTCATAATCCTAGATCTAGCTAGGATTAACTTTGCATTAGGGTTTTAGTTATTTTGCATCTAAGGTTTCTAATTCTTGCATTAGTGAAAGTGCATATAGGCTGCATTTTTAAATCTTACATCATTGAATATCATTTAAAATTTTCATTTTCACTTAGTCTAGACATCATCCAAGACAAAAAAATATAACATTTGCATAGAAATTGCTAAAAAAAGTGCAAAAACCCTATTCTGGGACTCATATGCTCCTCTAGGTGATTTAATCCCAATACAGATGGTTTGTCCTGACTTCTAGGTATTTTGCAGTGATTGTTATTTAGAATTTCAATCCCTAAAAAACCTTGATTCGGACTCATACACCCCTCTAGATGATTTTGTCCCGTTTCAAATTTTACACTACATTTTCCAACATTAAAAACTCTGTTTCTTTGTTTCAGTTTACAAAGTTTCTATATCATTCATTTCATTGTACTTAGTTCAATTTCATTTGAAACATAATTATAGCATAGAATTTATCTTTTTTTCATTGAATTTATCTTGCATTCTTTGTCCCTTACATAAGCTTTTCAACTTGGTGTCCTATTGCTAATACTATAGTGAGGTGAAGTTCGAGACTCATGTCATCAAGCGATAGAACAATCGTTGTGGATCTTAGATTGTCGAACTCTTTCACTAATAGTGTTGACACTAGTTCACTAGGTATGGACCATACCTTTGACAACTCTTTTCCTTCAAGTAGTGTGAGGCATGTTGAGATGATGGTTGCTAGTACTTTGTAAGAAAAAATAATCCAAATCCATGAATACCTAGAAAACCTACAAAATTAAATAAGTATTAAAAATATTTCAACTACCGCTATCCCTACTGTAATGATATAAATTTTACTCCCATCTTGGAGATCATACAATTTATCACTTAATGTGTACCTATTGTCACCTTGATCTAGTGTTGTAATGTGTTTCACACTTTTATAATAGATTTAGGGTCCTTTTAAGCTAAGTTGACCTAAATTTTCCTTAATTTAATGTTGTAAAGTGTATTTATTTGCACCTTCAAATTAATTTTTTGGCCCTCTTGAATTTATGACATTAATATCATCATTAATAGTCCCCTAAGACCCCATATTATGCATCTTGAGGCTTATTTGAACTGAAATCTTGACATAGACATCAAATATATTTAATTTCTTAACTCCTCGACATCTCCTCAACCTAAAAAGGCCTAGTGGGACCCATACAACACCTTGGGCATATGAGTCCAATATAGATGGGACTTATACACCACAAGTTGTGTATGAGTCCCATTTGGCCCCTTTTTAGGATTTTCAATGGGCAATCAGGGTTTTCAATTCAAATTCAAATTTCATAAAAGTCAGCTTCTAGGATCTAATATATGGTGCATTGGATGGATTTCCTATATAAACATGGTCTCAAATAATTATTTCATATAAGAATTGATGATATCATCCTAATCAATCAAGAGTTAAGCATTCCAAGACTTCACAAGAGCATCATAGAGCATTTAAGATCATTTCTAAGGAATTCAAGGGAAGATTTCTTCATCATTTGTTGTAGAAATTCAAGATCCATCATCATGTCAAGGTCATCAAGCATCAAACATTTTATTGAGATATTTTTGTGATGTAGCATTGAAGATCCATTTGCAAGCATTGTTTCATATCTAATTAAAGATCAAGATCTACATTCCACATGGACACTTCATGATAGATTATTGATTTAGATCTCAAGACATTTCTCAGTCAAGGTATCATTGTTCATGTTTCATATTTCATGTTTCATGTTCATATTTCATTGTTTCATCATAAGGTTTAATTACCTAAATGGGGTTTGACCAAGGAAAGCCCCTATTTCCTAAAAATCAACAAGGTTTTTTCTCTTTACATGTGTGATTGTAGATCTAGGTTGATTTGAGGCTTGAAGATCCTTTAAAGATAAAGTTGCAAGGTTGAGAGAATTTTTCAAGTTGTCACAAGGTTGTCATATTCATGGAAAGTCTTTTATAGGTTTGAATTCAATGTTTCAAATCCGGAAATGAAGTGTGGAAGGAAGAAAAGAGATAGGACATAATATTTAGGTATTGAACCTCTAAAATGAAGAGTGGAACTAATATTCTAGTTATGGCATATGAGTCCCATTACAACACATTTTCTAGATTTCACTGAATTACGATCAACTAGTGTGAGATTCCAATTTTGGCACAAAAACCCTAGTTTGGGAATAAATCACCCAGACTGGCATATAAGCCCCAATAGGTTTTTAGGGTTTTGGAGCTTGTTTTGACCTCATCACTCTTCTAGGTGCACCTCTATTTATTCTTAGTTTGTTATCCCGATTTTCAATTTTATTTCCTAGGTCATTTAAGTTAGGTTTTGCATATTAGTTTGAATGTCATTTACATTTCTTGTCTTTCCAAGCCCTAACTTGGTGGTGAACCCTCTTTTAGTCTCTAATAAAACCATAGGACACCCTTATTATCTAAGGGAGGAACATCCTTGGTTCTTGGCAATCTTGCATCAACCAAAAATATGTTTTCATTTAGTTATGTTCTTATTCTGTCCTTGTTCTTGTTCAAGTTGGGAGATCCAGTATTTCTTCATGTTTTCTCACCCAATCTCATGTACCTATGGTTTCATTCAGGACATGTTTAATTACCTTAATCCAAGTTTTCAGCTTGATTGCATCTTTTTTCAAAAATTTATCACTTCCGGATTGAGTGAGAATTTTTGGAATCGGCCCAAAATAACTTCAAAACCTAACGGCTAGTGTGATCAATCGCGGATCCTTCCCGTAACTTGCAGATTATCACGATGTGTTTCAAATTGTACTATGGAGTGTCCTCGACCTTTATTTTAGGTCCACACTTCATCATGTGCATCTACAATGGAATAAATACAAATTTGAGGCCAACTTGTTCTTGCACACATTATGTTTCCTTCATTAGAGATTGTAATGATCTTTGGCCAACGTGGATGTTTCTTGACCCATGAATATGATATAAATCTTTTAATGAATCATTGGAATAGAAAAAAATAACAACCAGGTAGATTAGGATGTATATAGAGTTTGATCTATGAGATTTTTGCTTGCATGTATGAGTACTATATTTTGAGCATGTTGTATCAAGCCTATGAGCCGAATCTGTACGCTTGGATGTGGCCGACTATATGTAATTGAATTTCATGATAATAAGAATTTATTTATCTACATTTTCCTCTAGATTTTGTGCTTATTTTGTTGTGTTACTCTAGCTACATGACCTAGATTGCTCTCTTGAGGACCATCCTACCGTGACTACACCAAATTGGTATTAGAGCGAGATTCATTCCTTGCGATATTGTCAGAGTTTATGCAGTCTTGTTGAATTTTTTTTGTGGGGTGGCTATCTGAGGATCCAACCTACAACTATAGAAGACTTGTGTAAGGATGACAAGAAGAAGGAATGGTAGAGGAAATGGAGAATGTGGAAATGCAGACCCAACTATAATGGAGATGTTGAGAGGAATTACTGCTAGATTGAAAGCAGTTGAAATGGCCCAGAGGAGAGGTCGACTAGTTGATGATGTGAGTGATGAAGAAGTAGAAGAACAATAAGAAGTTTCAAGAGAAGAGAAACTTGGCCTTGATTAGGGAAAAGAAATGTTCATAAGAGCCCTAAGCAGAGTAAACACTAAGCTACATTTCAATCCACCAGATTACAATGGTAAGTTGGATTTAGATGAATTGCTAGATTGGATAACAAAGATGGAAAAGTACTTTGATTTTGAAGGTACCCTAGAATATAAGAAGGTGAAATTCACTTGTACAAAGTTGAGAGGACATGCATCACTTTGGTGGGAACATTTGCAAATAGATAGAAAAAGAAAAGGAAAGGAGAAGATAAGATCATGTGATCGAATAGTGAATAAGATGAAGACAAAGTTCATGCCTACTAACTATCAGATCAGTTTGTTCAACAAGGTACAAAATCAGAAATAGAAGGAATCAAGTGTGATAGAGTATATTGAGGAGTTTTATAAGTCGAACATTAGATCTAGACATTCAGAGGATGAGATTGAACAAGTAGCTAGATATGTAAATGGCTTATGGTCAGCTATTCAAGATGAGATCAATTTGATTAAGTTGTTGAGTGTGAAAAAGGCATATCAATGTTCCCTAAGAGAAAAAGAGAAGTTGAACAAAAGACATGAGCAGAGATAGAGAGGAAGAGGTGGAATATTTCAGAGAGGAATAATTTTTACTGGAGGAGGAAAAGGTTATTTTCCAGACTAGAACAAATATTTTGGAGGTTAGTAAGAATGAGATTTCATTCCAAAGATATTATGGAAACTCTTATAGAAGAAGAGGATATGGTGGTGTTGATGGTGTTTTCTACACAACAACTCAGATAGAATATGATATCCTATCTCTCTTGAAATGTAAGTCTCTATGAACAAAGAGATAACCCCAAGGTCTCTAATGTCAGGTCTTGACAATGCAACAAAACAACCCAGAGATAATGTGAAAATGCTGGTAATCACAAAGGGACCTTACTATGAGCAAATACTAGACTTTGAATTTATCAGATCTAAATAATGAATTGATACTTGAAATCCTCAATTGTACTCAGATAATAAAGAAAATAACAAAAGATAAAGGTTTCAAAGATAATTCTAAGACTAATTCTAACCCTAAGATTGACAATGCCAAAAGATAAGATGCTCAAAATGGACCGATCTCTCATAAATTACTTTCTGTTTGACCTAGATAAATCTGCAATCTCACAGGAATAGTGCAATCTTCTGAGGTATTTAAAAATTTTCAAATCATAAACATTCATTCAAGACAATCCTATTGCAGCTGAAATGAACAAACATTCATAATTGAACTGAGCACAATTTTAAGTCCAGACTAACTTTGCAAAGCAGCTAACAATCAGCTAACTACAAAAATTATGGACTAGAGATCACTGCATACATTCCAAACATGAAACCCTAAGCATCACCAAACTATTTAACAATGAACTTAAGAAATTTTAAAGATAGAATAACAAGAACCATGCCAGATAAAAATCAACACAAGAGAGATACCAAATCACAATATCCTTTCTTATATTAGGTCATCCAACAATTCTATTCTTCTGTTACAATACTTGCTTGAAGATAAACCCTAGCTCGCTGAAATATGAAATCTCTATTCTATGTCTACATGTCTCCCTTCTCTTCTCTATCTATATCTATATTACAAATGAGGCAACATGCCCAATTTATAGAGAATCCCCAAGATAGGTCAGCCCAAATAAGAGTTTACCAAAAAAATTCCACACAAGAGGTTGGCCTCAAAAGATATTCGAATATAACATGAAATGTGCAATTTGCACCAATTTCATCCAAGTCGGACTAGGGTCTCAAAAAGTCGGCCCAATGCATATGGATAATGGGAAGCACAAACTTTGATGTAGCCCTATATAACTACTTCCCATCCTTGTCTTAAGCTTGATACACTTCACCATGCACTTCCAACAACACTCTATCCAATTCAGCAATATGTGGCACAGGAAAAACCCTAACTCTTCTTTCAAGAGACTTAATGTCATCTCTTGCCTGCCCTACTATGCCATCACAATCAACCCTATTTGTTAAATTCCTGTCAATAACTGTAATGTAGGTTGCAGCATCATCTAGCTAATGTTTAGTGACTAGACCATCACTGACTGGAGAATAGACATCTCTCCACCATTTCCTAAGTTGTTCCAAATTGAGATGCTTTGGAGTGAACTTCTTCCTCCCTGTCACAATTTCAAAGAATGAGATGCACCTATCATGAATGCCATTCAAAGTGTCTTCAATCTACTTCCCTTTTTTTTGAATCTTCTTCAAGGCCCTTTGCCTCATCTGCAAGATTTCAAACCATTCCCAAGGCTTAGAAACCCTTGGAAAAGGAAGAATCTCACTCTTCACCAATTTATCCTCAATAAACTCCATAATTGTTCTTTTTTTCTGCAACAGGAGATCAATATCCTCTTTTTCTTGGGCTAAGATAGTATTTAGCCAATCCACTAATCTCATGGCATCCCCTATAGTCAAAAAGATATCCTTGATGGCACCATCTCCTTTGGTCTGGACTTCCTGCAACCAACCGAATGTGGCATGTGTAGTGCCTTTCATTCTTTCAAGTTCAGAGATTATTTCATGGGGAAAGAAACATGCAATAGAGGAGGAAGAGCTAATAAAGTGCAAGGGTTCATCAACTACTACAAGTACTTCTTCAATTTCTCATTCTCCCTCTCCAACTCATGCTTGGTTTGTACCTCTTTCTTCAATCTGCCCATAATTAAAGCATTGGAGCCTTCATACTCCTCAATATCTTGCTCTATATAAGCATGGCCTAAGTCAATGGTCTACACATGATAGTCTCTTCTAGTCACATTACCTCTATCTTTGTTTGGAGTAGGGGTAGCAATGTGAGCCACCCTATTGCCTGATCCATCCCTCTTAATCTTGGATACAACCCTAGCCTTCTTCTTGGTTTTACCTTTTCCAATATTGGCCATTAGGTCATCCCAATTGGCAGAGTGTCTTCCACTATTACCAATTTAATTTTTAACTCTCTATCTAGCTAGCCTAGAATAGTGGATTCAGATGGCACTTTGTCCTATTTATCCTTCTCTTGCTGCACATTAGGTGAATTCTTCTCAATACTAGGCACATTATGGATATCCTTAGTTGGATCCTCCTTGTATAAAGACTGCTCCGCTACAACCTATACTGGTGAAGGGATCTTAGCTGGTATCTCCTCCTATTGAGGGGATTTGTTCAGTTGCTCTTCTGTAGGTGAATTCACATAGGCTACCAAGGGAGACTAGATTACCTTATCAATTTATGCCTCAACATTATAGAGGTCTCCTTCCTGGAATTCCTCTTCACCCATGTCCTTAGGATTTGTTAGAACCCAAAAATTCCATAAAAGCCCTAAGTGATGTCCATTATTTCCATATAAAAACCTAAAGTTTTCCCTATTTGAATCTTAATTTTCTATCATTACCCTAAGGAATTTTATTCATTTATATCTATTTTTCACTATCCTTCCATTAAAAATCATTCTTTCCATTTATATATGCCTAGTGCTCTTACTGCTACCTTAAGATTCACATCCTATGTCACTTACCGCTTTACCATGGACTCCCACAAAGGGGCCTATGGTATGGTGGTAGTGGTTAGCAGGCAGCATAAATTTCTTACCGCACTATCGGACACGGTTAATTCATTAATCACGGTAGTGCGGTAAACTATTAGCAATCGACGGTTAGAGAAACAGTCAGTGAGGAAGGCCCAACGTGGTACCGCAGGGGGTCATCTCATAGACCACAGTAGCACGGTGGACAGTCAATGGTCAGTGATAGTGGTAATGGCTAGCGGCTACCGTGGTACCACTGGCAGTCAAGCCAGTGACCGCGATAGCGTAGTAGACATGGGGGTAGCCATCACGGTGAGTGAAAATGGCAACAAAGGGTAATGGTTAATGGCCACCGCAGTACCGCAGGAGGGTAAGGGGTAGACCATGGTAGGGTGGTAAGTAGTAAGGGTAGCCGTGGTAGTGCAGTCAAAGCCAGTCACCATGCAACCATGGGTGGAAAATTCAAACCCGCGGTACAGCGGTAAAAACAGTGAAAGCTGTGGGGAGTGAAATTTTGAAGGCCAGTAAGAAAACTCAAATGGTTGTAACTATAATATGAAGGATCACGACCCTTGGCATGGATGGTATAAATAATTTAAAAATCAGTTGTGGTGGGGGACTTTTTCTGGGATTGGGAGTTAAAAAATAATGTAACAAACCCTCTAGAAAGAGTGCAATGGAGATAATTTTTGACCGAAGTCCCTTCTGGTTTTGGTGTTGATGGTATTACAATTGTAAATTTCTGATTAACTTCTCTCCAATTTGGAGTCTTTCAATCATTTGAATTCAAATCTCAAGTATATTTTAATTCTTCAAGGTGCATTTCTTCACTTTGCATTATTTTATCTATTGGTGTCTTCAAGTCAGAGTTAAAATTACCTTTAAATAAATCATATTGTTTGTGGGATTTCTTTTGGATAGTTGAAGGGGAACTGAATAAGGAAATATTTTAACACTCTTTATGCCAGTCGTAAATTGATGAAGTTACTTGCTAGTCACTAAGACTTCATCCCATAGAGTGTATAACAACTTAAAATTGTGTCAGGGATAAATATCTATAAGTAATTTGTAACATTTTCGACTCCATTGCCCAGTAGAAAGAAGGCACTGGTCTGCCATATCCCAAAGTAAAGATCTTATTGTAAGAAAATCATTCCAAACCTTTATTTGTGTAGTAGAGGTATTCATAGTATTCTTATGTCTATCTATTCCTAATTGCTATTATGGGTAGACTGTTTAGCAGGAAATTCATTCCCAAATCTACATATTTCATATAGGTTCACCCACCTAGGTCTAGTAGAACCTAAAGAAAAGAAGGTTTGATTGTATATTTGGCCTTGTATGTTGTCCAAGAATGTTGTAAGAGTCTTGCATACTCTTCTGGTTAAAGCCTGCATTTTTTAGTACTAACAGTTTGGCGCCTCCGCTGGGGAAAAATCTGATTGTGAGCCTTGTCATGGAGTCAGTGTGTTGTAGAGGACTCCGCTGGGAATAAAGGATTGCAGATTTTCTCACTTTTGGAAAGTGAGTGGTGACTCTGAATGAACAAATACATTGAGACCTATAAATTGAAATATATATCAAAAATAAATCTTCCTAGAGTTCAAACTATCACAATTTCTCCCAAAATGCAAGGAAGAAGGTCTTTGTACAAAGATGGTGATGGTACTAATGCCAAAAATAAATGGATAGAGAAGAATGATAAAGGTAAAAGGGTGACCAATGAAATAGGACCATCAGACAAAAATAAAACATCAAAAGCATCACTGGAGATACACAATTCCTGTGGAGCATTGGTGAATGAAAGCAGCCCTTCCAGAGAACCTCATACTCCTGAGGAATAGAGGAACCCCTTTTACCAACTAGACCCTAAGAAGGTTGAAGAATTCATGGCTGAATTTGAAGCTGAAAGAGAAAGAACACAACATGAATATGATCATAAAATGGCTTTTCTTGAAGAAAATCAAGATGGAATTGACTATGAAGCAGCCTCTGAGGAGAATTATGAACTTATGGCCAAGGATGAAATAAATGCAAGACTGGAACATGAGAGACATGAAGTGGAAAGGGAAAGAATAGAATATGAGCAGAGGCTCCAGGCAATTAGAGAGCTTGAAGAATTGAAATTGAGGAAAGTGTAGATTAGTACTCAAACGGCTAATTTGCAAAAATATGTGCCACCTCATAGGCAAGGGAACAATAATGCAAGCCCATCAAATTCCTCACAAGCCTACCAAAATCAGCTAAGGAATCAAGGTAGACATCAAAATATTCCACCACAAAATCAAGGTGTTCAACTACCTCCTTATCAATAGCATATACCCTTAAAAGGACAACAATATGTGGAAAATAATAATCCATTGTATCAGTGTCAGTATTACCAGAATCCTACTCCACAATATGCAACCATGATTAGGCAGCTTGACTTGGCTAGACTACAAATATGCCCTTACCCTATGGATAACAGTTGGAGAAGTTTGGTCCCAAAATTCATAGGGAGTAGTGCTACTGCAGCTGAAGAGCATTTAAGGAGTTTTAATGCTTTTATGCAAGATTTAGATATGTAGTATGAAGACATACAAATGAGACTGTTTATGATGTCACTAATTGTAGATCCTAGAGATTGGTTTAATAGTCTGCCAACAGCTTCTATTAATTCTATTAATGTGTTTTATGAACAATTTTTTGAGCAGTATGGGAATCAATATGCACTAGAGTTTGCATTGCATGAGTTAGTCACCATTCAAAAATATCAGAATGAGTCAGCCTATGAGTTCAACCAAAGGTTTTCTAAATTGCACAATAAGATACCTCCTAGATCTAAATTGGCTGATCCTACTACATTGAGTATTTATTTAAAAGATTTTGATCCTAAGATAGGTTATGAACTTAGGAATAGGGGTCCCAGAAATTTGGCTGAAGCTCAAAGGATAGCACTCACCATTGAAAACAATAGTAAAGCTTTAGGGATGGTTTCCAAGAGGGATAACCCAAGGGTTCCCCAATATGTTCCTCCAAATAAACAAGAGAACACATATAGGAATGAAAGGCCTAGACTACATGATATGCCCTATAATACAAATTGGAGAAATGGAAAGTCAATAATAGATGGGCCAAGAAATAAAGAGACACCTGATCCTTTGAAGAAAAGAGGGACATATATGGTTGATAATAGTCCTTGGTGTTTAGTTTGTGACTTGCCACATTCTTCATAACATTGTGTTGTAGCTTAGTCAGTGCCAAGAAATAATATGGTAGAAAACAATGATGAAGAAGACAATAACATTTATTTGACTTCTCATATTCTTCACTTAGTGGAGAAGGGATATTCATCTTCAAAAGAGGGAGGATATGAATATGATGCTGATCATCAAAAATATAATTTTCACATGGTAGAGCAACAAATTTTTTCTAATTATGAAGAAAATGATGATGAACGGGATTCTCCTACAACATCATACCAGCCTAATAGGAGAAATATGAGGAGACCAATTGATGAAGAAATTAAAAGATTGACTATTGCAGTAGTTGAGCTGGCTAAAAGCAAGTATCGATTGAGGAATAGAACAGTGAATGAGAATGAAGATGTTCTGAAAGGAATACTCTTGAAAGGTAAAAATATGTCCCATGAAATATCAAAGAAGATAAATGATGAGTGCCATTATAAAAAAGAACAGAAGTGTGTTCCCAATGAAGCAAATAAAGAATTCCCCAAGGATAAACAAAAAATGGATCAGACATCAAAGAAGGAAAAGGAGGAGTACAAAGGTGAACTAGTAGAGCACAAGAAGTTGATTAGAGTTGACGGTGCATCTTTTGATTTTGTGCAAGCTTTATCCCAGGTAAAAATATTTGTCCCATTACTTGAGATGATGAAAATTAAAGAATATAGGGAGAGTGCTATTCAATTGATGTCTGGTGGGAGGAATCAAATTGTGAACTTTGAACAAAATGAGAATCCTGCAATTGCTGATAAAAAAGGAAAGATAAAGATTTCAGAAATTGGCTTAAATGATGCATTGATGAACACACCACAGATTGAACCATTTTTCACTACCCTACTCATAAATGGTAAGTTGGTAAGAAATTGCATGATAGATTTAGGTGCTTCTATGAATATCATGCCAATGGGAGTAATGAATCAGCTTGGCATGTGGATAGATGTTGAGGGTGGTAAATGTTATGCTATGGATAGTAGGCATATCCCAGTTGTGGGGATTATGAAAGATGTAGAAGTAAAGTTAGTAGCCTACCCGCAAGCTACTTATAATATTGATATAACTATGATTGATACACCTCCTTAGTTTGGAATGCTTTTGTCAAGACAATGGACTGCAGCAGTTGGAGGTAATGTGCAATTTGACTTATCATATGCCACAATACCAATTAATTGTGAAGAGGTGAAATTATATAGAGAACCAAGGGTGAATCAAATTGTTGAGTGTGTTCCTCAGGAACAACTTAATTGCTTTTGTGATGTAGATTTGGGGAGTTTTAGAATTGAATTATGTCAGCCAGAATTAGTGAATACTGACCCAATTGATAGACTTGTTTCTAGAAATCAGCAAGGTGTGTGGAAAATGTACTTTGATGGGGCATGTAGTCAAGAAGGTAATGGAGCTGGAGTAATTTTAATATCACCTGAAGGTACAATGTTTAAATATTCATTTTTGTTGGCTTTTGAATGTACAAATAATGTGGCTGAGTATGAAGCTTTGTTGATTGGTTTGAACATGTCTATCAAACACAAGATTAAGTTGTTATCTATTTTGGGAGATTCTGAGTTAGTTGTGTCACAAGTTAGATCAAAGTATGCTACAAAGAACAAGAGGTTGAAACAACATAGGAATGCTGTATGGGATACAGTGGAACTATTTGATGCATTTTTAATTGATTAGATAGATAGATATGAAAATTTGATGCCTGATTTTTTGGCTAATGTAGCCTTGAAGAAGGATGATATGACTATGGCAGGAGTGTCTCAAGTTGAATTTAAAATGAGACCAGCAGTCCCTAACAATGTATATAGCTGGCAAGTTTTTGATAATGATACTGACCTTTTGAAGTTTCTTCATTGTATAGATCAGTATGAGGCACAAGAGATTGATTTTAATGCTTTTGTGGAAGAAATGGATGGGAAATAGACTGTATTTGGGAAGGAAGTTTTGCAACTTAAAACTAACAAGCTTCCCAAAGGGCTTGTAGCTTTGGAAAGGGTGTATGATGGGAATGATCATTCCCTTATAAAGAAGACATCTATTAAGAAAGAGGATATTGAAGAAATAAATTTGGGAACTGAATTAGCACCAAAGAGGGTTTATATTGGAAAAAAGATAAGCCCAACCATCAAGAGAATGCTGATTACATTGCTGAGAAAATATAAGCATGTGTTTGCTTGGTCTTATGAGGATTTGAAGGCATATAGAGAAGATATTTTTCAACCTGAGATTCCACTTAGCCAAACATGAATTGATTCAGACAGAAGCAAAGGCCTATTAACCCCACTCTTGAACCTAAAATGCAGGAGGAGCTGCTAAAGCTTAGAAATGGAGGTATCATAAAACCCATTAGGCATTCAACGTGGGTCTCAAATTTGGCTCCAGTCAGGAAGAAAAATGGGGACATAAGATTGTGTGTAGATTTTAGAAATTTGAATGTGGCCTCCCTAAAAGATAATTATCCCCTTCCAAACATGGAGGTGATATTGCACAAAGTAACAGGGTGTGAGCTATTGTCAATGATGGATGGATTTTCTAGTTATAACCAGGTCAAAGTCAAAGAGTCTAAATAGTACAAGACAACATTCACTACACCATGGGGAACATATGTCTATATAAGGATGCCTTTTGGTCTCACAAATGCAAGAGCTACCTTTCAAAGAGCTATGGATGTGGCATTTGCAGATCTAATAAATGCTATAATGGTGGTTTATGAGGATGACCTCACTACTTATTCCAAAAGGCTAGAGGATCATGTTGCTGATTTAGAGAAGATCTTCATCAAAGCCTTGGAGTATGGTATAAGTCTTAATCCTAAAAAATGTCACTTTGTTGTTACAGAAGGTAAAATTTTGGGGCATATTGTATCAAAAGATGGGGTTATGATAGATCCTAAAAGGGTGGAGGCCAATGATAAAATTCCTATTCTTAAAACTATCAAAGCAATCTAGTCATTCTTTGGCCAAATTAATTTTGTTAGGAGGTTTGTGTCCAATTTTGTTGAGATTGTTAAACCTATATCTAATATGTTGAAAAAAGGAGAGAAATTGGACTGGACTGTTGAAGTTGTGGATGTCTTTGTATCAATAAAAAGAAGTATCAAGGAAGCCCCTATCCTAAAATCCCCTGATTTTACAAAGCCCTTTGAGATATTTTCTTTTACTTCATTCCATACCATAGCTACTATTATGTTACAAAAGAATGATGAAGGTTATGAGCAACCTATTTCTTTTTTCAGTAAATCTTTGTAGGGGTCGGAGTTGAAATATGACATTGTGGAAAAATAGGCTTATGCACTGGTCAAAGTAGTAAAGGATTTCAGACCTTACCTTGTTGGAGCCAAGGTCATTGCGTATGTCTCACATGCAGCTGTGAAGGATATCCTAGTATAGATAGAAGTGATGGGGAAGCGATGCAGATGGATTAACAAAATTCAAGAATTTAATATGGAGATTCAAATTACCAAGTTGGTAAGAGGGCAGGGACGAGCCAGGTTGATGGCAGAAACAAACATTGAAGCAAACCAGATCTGTAATGTGGAAGGTAAGGGTGAAATCATAGCAAGTATTGAGCATACTCCATGGTATAAAAATGTAATGCATTATCTGAAACACATGAAGTGCCTTGAAGGGTTGAATGATGATCAAAGGAGGACTTTAAAATTGCAGGCTTCTAAATATGTTTTTATCAAGGGGGATTTATTCTAGAAAAATAGGGATGGTATATTATTGTTATGTTTAGATGAATCCCAAGTAGAATATTTTTTGAAAGAAATGCATGAAGGGGTGTGTGGAGGCCATTATTCTACTAGGACTACTGCACACAAGATTCTTAGGGCTGGTTATTATTGGCCTAGGGTATTCAATGATTCTTTTGTGTATGTGAGAAAGTGTGAGGCTTGCCAGAAATTTTCAGGAAAACTGAAGTATCAAGGAGCATTTCCACTTAGACCTATGTAGGTAGAGTCACCTTTTCACCAATGGGGAGTTGATTTCATTGATAAATACAAGATAAATCAAGTGGGGGGAACAGATGGATACTAGTGGCCACTGATTATTTTACTAAGTGGGTGGAGGTTGTTCCAACTAGGCAAGCAACAAGCAAAGTGGTTGTGATTTTTCTGATGGAGAATGTTATGACTAGGTTTGGGACTCTAGGCAAATTGATCATAGATAATGTAATGTGTTTTAGATCAGATGAATTTAAAAGTTTTTGCAAAACATATGGAATTAGTATTTCTTATTCTGCTCCATATCATCCACAAGCCAATGATTAGGCAGAGTCAAGTAATAAAAATCTTTTGAAGATAGTAAGGAGGATGCTGGATACAAACAAAAGGGCATGGGATTCAAAGTTAAGATTGGTTGTGTGGGCAGACAAAATTACAGTAAAAAGGGCAACTGGAAAATCTCCATTTGAGTTGGTATATGGGACACAGGCTAGGGTGCCATTGCAAAATTTTTTGCCAGTATATAATTTTATTTTGCAAGAAGACTTGGATATTTCTGATCCAATGGAAGAAAGAATGGAATAGCTTGAAAAGCTTGATGAAGTGAGAAGAGTTGCTCAGAAGCAAAATGTGAAGTTGCAGTCACAAATGAAGTATCTTTTTGATAAAAAGGCTAAGGAGAGAAAGTTTGAAAAAAGTGACTTGGTTTTGATGTGGAATGCTCGGTGTCAGGATAAGGGGAAACATGGTAAGTTTGAAGCTTTATGGCTAGGTCCTTTTGTGATAACTAGTAAAGGAGGTAAGGATTCATATTTCCTGTAGAATATGTCTAGAGAGGAGTAGGATTTTCCTGTACATGGGTAGTTCTTGAAGCATTTTTTCTCCTGAGGATCAATAGAGGGTCAAGGATTGTCAGTGCATGGACAATTCTTAATAACCTTCTTTAAATGAAAATTTCCATGCACAGTAGTTTAGGAAATTTTGAAGGGTCTTGGTTTACCAGTACATGGACATTCTCAGGAGATCCCTTTCTGAAAGCTTTGCTTTCTTTTTCCATGTACAGTAGTTTAGGATCATCTACTCCATCTTTCATTCCAGTCATCTATTTTGTCCCTCTATTTATTATGGTTTTCATTTTTCATCGTTTGCTTGGTCTACTCTCCCAGTTGATGTTTTGGATTCTTGTAGGGATTTGAAAATCACTCATCCCCAACATGAGCCATTGTTAGAACCCAAAAATTCCATAAAAGGCCTAAGTGATGTCCATTATTTCCATCTAAAAACCTAAAGTTTTCCCTATTTGAATCTTAATTTTCTATCATTACCCTAAGGAATTTTATTCATTTATATCTATTTTTCACTATCCTTCCATTAAAAATCATTCTTTCCATTTATATATGCCTAGTGCTCTTACCGCTACCTTAAGATTCACATCCTATGTCGTTTACCACTTTATCGTGGCCTCCCACAAAGGGGCCTATGGTATGGTGGTAGCGGTTAGCAGGTAGCATAAAGTGCTTACCACGCTACCGCACATGGTTAATTCATTAACCGTGGTAGCACGGTAAACTGTTAGTAGTCAGCGGTTAGCGAAATAGTCAGCGAGGAAGGCCCACCGCGGTACCACAGGGGGTCATCTCATAGACCACAGTAGTGTGGTGGATGGTCAATAGTCAGTGACAGTGGTAATGGCTAGCGGCTACTGCAGTAGTGCTGGCAGTCAAGCCAGTGACCGCGGTAGCGTCGTAGACATGGGGATATCCGTCATGGTGAGTGAAAATGGCAGCAAAGGGTAATGGTTAATGGCCACCACAGTACCACAGGAGGGTAAGGGGGAGACTGTAGTAGGGTGGTAAGTAGTAAGGGTAGCCATGGCATTGCAGTCAAATCCAGTCACTGTGCAACCGTTGGTGGAAAATTCAAACCCACGGTAGAGCGGTAAAAATAGTGAAAGCTGTGGGGAGCAAAATTTTGAAGGCCAGTAAGAAAACTCAAATGGTTGTAACTATAATATGAAGGGTCATGACCCTTGGCATGGATGGTATAAATAATTTAAAAATCAGTTCCAGTGGGGGACTTTTTCTAGAAGTGGGAGTAAAAAAATAATGTAACAAACCTTCTGGAAAGAGTGCAATGGAGATAATTTTGGACTGAAGTCCCTTCTGGTTTTGGTGCTGATGGTATTAGAATTGTAAATTTCTGATTAACTTCTCTCCAATTTGGAGTCTTTCAATCATTTGAATTCAAATGTCAAGTATATTTTAATTCTTCAAGGTGCATTTCTTCACTTTGCATTATTTTATTTATTGGTGTCTACAAGTTAGAGTTAAAATTTCCTTTAAATAATTCATATTGTTTGTGGGATTTCTTTTGGATAGTTGAAGGGGAACTAAATAAGGAAATATTTTAACACTCTTTATGCTAGTCATAAATTTATGAAGTTGCATGTCATTCACTAAGACTTCATCCCATAGAGTGTATAACAACTTAAAATTGCGTCAGGGATAAATATCTATAAGTAATTTGTAACATTTTCGACTCCATTGCCCAGTAGAAAGAAGGCACTGGTCTTCCATATCCCAGAGTAAAGATCTTATTTTAAGAAAATCATTCCAAACCTTTATTTGTGTAGTAGAGGTATTCATAGTATTCTTATGTCTATCCATTGCTAATTGCTATTATGGGTAGACTGTTTAGCAGGAAATTCATTCCCAAATCTGCATATTTCATATAGGTTCACCCATCTAGGTCTAGCAGAACATGAAGAGTAGAAGGTTCGATTGTATATTTTTCCTTGTTTGTTGTCCAAGAATGTTGTAAGAGTATTGCATACTCTTTTGGTTAAAGCCTACATTTTTGAGTACTAACAGGATCTTCATCCTTCCTTGGCTCTTCTTGCACACTGCCAATATCTTGAGGAGGGGGAATGTTCTCCTATTCAATGATAGGAGTAGTCACAGGAACATCCTCCTTTGCTGTAGCATCCTTTGGTGAAGGAGTCCTTGAACTCCTCATATATACCTGTGTTCTTTCCCTTGAACTTTCTATCTCCACCATAGGTGTCTCGACCTTCTTTTCTGATTTGGAAGTTTCTTTTTCCTTTTGTGACATTCTCACAAGTCTTCTTCTTTTGAGTAAAGGAGGAACAACATCTTCCTTCTCCTCCGTATCTTTTTCAGCCTCTTTTCTTTCAACATGCCTTCTCTTTTTGGCAATAGGCTTTCTTGTTTACCCACATCTGCTACCTCTCCAGTTTGAACATCCCTAACTTTAATCTTGAAGGGAGAGTCTACATTGGCTTTACCCTTAGGATCTTGTTCATGTGATTCCTCGGAAGTAGAATGAGACTCCAAGTCTCCCATCAAATCAGAGGTGCATTGGAAACCTTCACTTTCTAGCTCCAATGTCTTGTGCTTCAACCACATTTTAGTATACTTAATCACAAGAGTCATAATTTGCTCCAACTTTATCTTCTCTTCTTCCAACTAGTCAATTTCTCCAACTGGTTTATCTTTCACAACCTCGAAGATATGACCTTGAATCAAATTTTCATCCTCTTCCACCTGGTTAGGAATGGCCTTTATGTTGTACAATCTTACCAAGTCTACTAGCAGCCTGGAGAATTTCTTCTTCCTTACGTAAAATTCATCACCAAGGTTAGCCCAATAATCTTCAATGTTGTCTTTGTGGCTATACTCCTTGCTGGCCTTCTTTTGTGCCTCACCAGTAATATCAAACCTTGCCCTCTTAGATGTGAAAGAGGGACAAAAAGTACTCATCTCCTCTTCAGAAGCATGAGTACATTGGATGGAAGGGAAAACTTCATTTGTTCCTATCTTCAACGGGAAATCATTCCCAAATCCTATTTTATGTTTATCTCCCTTCACAGTCACAAATCTGCCTAGTGACTTCCAACAATAGAATATGATCAATTGGGTACCTTGGAAGTCTGTAAGGATCCCTTTGACAACCACCAATCCTAATGTAGGAGAAGGTGGGGAACTAGATGAACCATTTCCCATACCTCCTTATCAATTCCTTGGTTTTGTCTGAAATTCTCACATGCTCTTCTCATGTGTTACTTCACTTATGGCCCCTTTCCCAATGGTAATCTATACCTTGCTCCATTTGAGCAATGACATTAGACATCCAACTCTCAAAAACTCCTGCACTCTTCAGCCCTACCAACCTACTGAGGAGAGTGATGACATTATAGTATTCCCTTTTGAATTTAAGTCTAAATAGCTGTTTTGGAAACTTGGAGAAGTGGGACTTGGACTTCTCCAACCAAGAATTGATCACCTGCTGGGACTTAACCACATTCTCCTCATAATATTTCTTTGTTGTATCATATCAAAGGCCACCACATGTGACCTATCAAGTTTATCAAAATTCCTAGCAATGGACAAAGGATCAAAGCTCACCACAATCCTTCCCTGGGGCCAATTATCCTTTGTGTTCCCTTGTCATAGTTTCTGGCACATTCAAGCACCAACTCATAGAATTGCATTGTGGAGAGGAAACCAACTACATGTGCCAACCCAGATTCTAGAGTTCTTCTAACTAGTAAAGGGAGGTTTTGTGCTGCCATCTTAGCCTGGAACTCCTCATAATCCCACATTCCTATTGTTAGAACTAAAATTTTCCACAAGAATTCCTAGGATTTTCCTATTATTTTCCATGAAAATCCATCAAGACCTTAAGATATTTTATTTACTCATGCCTTACATTTTCACTATCTTTCCCATAAAAGTCATTAACCACCTTCTACACTTTGCCCCCATCTATTTTCTTATATTTCATTACCTTCTCATGAAAATTTTAGCTTTACCGCCATTCAAAAGGGCCAAAAATAACTTATAACCCTTACTACCCCCTTCATTTTTACTATACAAGTCTTTACTACTTTACCATGGCCTCCCACAAAGGGGCTCACAGTATAGCGGTGGCGGTTATAGACTATCACCGCAGTACTACCGATGCCATGGTGATTGCGGTAAATGGTCATCGAAGGAAAGCAGTCAGCGGTAGTGCCTAAGGAGTTGGTAGAAAATTTTTACCGTGCCATCGTGCGTGGTCAAACCACAGACCATGGTGGCCGCGGTAAACAAGCAGCGGTTAGTGAAACAGTTAATGATGGCATGGAAATGGTAAGGGTAGGAGCCATTGCAGTACCATAGGGGGTCATCTTGTAGACCATGGTGACTGCAGTGGATGGTTAAAGTAGTTGGGAAGGACGGTTAGCGGCTACCCCGCGATACCGCGAACAAGCAACAAATAGACCACGAAAAAGTGGTAAGAGGGGATGGACAGTGAGCGATGGTCAAACACCATGATACCATGGGTGGGAAAGTCAAAGACCACAGTAAATGCGGTAATATATATGGGAGACAGTGAGCCAGTTATCGCTACACCACTGCTGGTTGGAATGGAGACTACGGTAGCATGGTAGACATGAATATAACCATCACGGTGACTGGCGATGACAACAGAGACCGTTGAAAACTCAAAATACTGCCATACCGTGGGGTATGAATAGAGTGACCATAGTAGAGTGGTAGAGATAAAAGAAAGCCATGGGAAATGAAGTAAATAGAGGTGATGGAAATATAAAAGCTATTAGATTAAATTCAAAAGACGAACTATGTAAAGATATTTTATTTTTCCAAAAAGGAAATTAATTAAATATTTTAGTTAATTGTGAAGAATGTAAATGGCCATAACCAGAATATCGAGTGATTGTGCAACAAATAAAGGGTCATGACCTTTGGAGATTGCATTGTTTCTATGAGATTGCAGGTATAGCCTAGGTTAAACAAAAAGTAGTTTTAAGGGATTGGTCGGTTCCAAGTATTTCTTCATTGGTATTGTTGATCTTAGGAGTAATATTAATCTTAGGATTTTTGAAAATCTTACCTTTTACTATTTCTTTGAATTGTGGTTAAAGTAGGAACTCAAGCATCACCGTGTTGCAAAATCTGATAGGTTTAGAGTCTCCAACATTTGTTTTGTAAGGTCCCTTTGTGATTACCAGCATTTTCACATTTATAACTGAGTGGTTCCACTGCATTTTCATGACCTGACACCCGAGAAACCTTGGGGTTATCTCTTTTCTCATAGAGATCAACCTTTCAAGAGAGATAGAATACTATATTCTATTTGAGTTGTTGTTGTGCAGAAAACACTATCAACGGGATTGGCACTAGAAGGAGGGCCCTAAATAAGCAAGCTGGAGCATTTTCTAAATGCCCTTTCTCTTGAGAGACTCAGAAGGAAAACCAGATCTACCCTAGGAGAAGAGCAAGAGTTTCAAGAACTGCCACCTCCACCTAGGTCAAGAAGGACCAAAAGAAGGGAGGATTCATCATCCAATCCATTATTTCCACCATCCTCACCCTCATCCTACTCATCTTCATCCGATTCTGAGGCTTGTTCCAGTCAACAATCCCAACCAGTTATCACTCAACCTTTACCACCTCCACCTCCACCAATGGATTTCTTGGCAAACAACCCATCACCTCTATCCTTCAACAAATACAATGTTATGCCCAAGAACCCTAAGCATTTTTTCTCTAAGTTTCACATGAGTGATCCTAATAGAACAAAAAAGGAGCATACTATGATTTTTCAAACTTATTTTAGGGGTAGAGGGATTAATCATGAAGATGTTGCATGTAGTCTTTTCCCTAACTCTCTAGAAGAGGAGGCTTTTTACTATTACAACCACTTGCCTATTGCATCCATCCATAACTGGGTTGAACTTGAGGCTGAATTCCTACAAAAGTTTAAAATTCCCATTAGTTCCAATGAAATTTACATGCATTTTACCAGAGTTAATAGAGAATTCAATGAGCCTATAGGATCATTCAATAATAGGTTTCACTATGCATACACTATATTGCAAGCACCTTACTTTGTGGATGATACCACTAGCTTAGAAGTCTATTTTGAGGCCCTAGATAGTCTTATATCCACCTTCCTTAAGTGGAGAACTAATCCTCCAAATACCCTGCTCACTGCATATACAGAGGCTGTTAAGGTCAATACCGATATGAGACAACACTTGTCAAGACCCCTGCCATCTCTAGGATCAAATTCTCAGCCTAGGCAAGTCCAAGCTCTTAACCAAGCACTGACTAATCACACTCCCATTATGAATCCCATTCCACAACTACCTTTGGTTCCACACTTAGGTCATCCAATAAGTCAGGTTCACCCAATACCTAGTTATCCATTGTAGGGTTCCAATCAACCCCTTCATCCATAGCCATAAGCTGGTTTCCCTACATGTTTATATAACTCATAATTTTTGAATCAGTCTACAGGTCCTAGAGGATTGTCAGGGTACCCCCTAAACAATATAAATTCGATGCCCTATAGTAGTGCTAATAAGGAATGGATAGATGGGCTAATTGAGCAAGTGAAAAAATTGAATATGGAGGTAACCTACTTGAGGAACCAGAACCATCAACTCCAAGTTTCTCATAAGAGCATGCAATCAAATTACAATAGGGAAAACTGAGATGTTGCATGAGGGCAACATTCTGACATAAATCAGAATTTTGATAGAGGTAAAGAGGGTGGACAAGGGTTTGAAAGGAGAAAACCACCTAGGAATAAGATGCCATGGAATACTGGACCTAATAATGGAGGAGTCCCCACTCCACTGGATTAACCTTCCAATCAAGAAAAACCTCTGAGTGGTGTATATCTAGGTGAAATAAGTTTGTTAGGGTGGTGTAGGTTTCATAAGACAAGTGAACACTTTGACCTCTATTTTCTTGAATTTTAAAATGTTGCTTGTATCTTTCAATATGAAGTTGAAAACAACTCCACTAGTCAAGAGTTGGTACCCTCAAATCTGTATGATTCCCCAATTTTGGTGTTAAATCATGCTTCTTTCTTGAAGAATGAAGAGAATGAACCAAAAGAGGAGTGAAGTAGTTAGAATGAGGAGGCTAAACAAGTTCTCAATGAAGATGAAATATCTTAGTTATTTAATGAGGGAACTAAAAATGATAATGGTCTCTTGGATGAAAAGGAAGCTAGTATTGTATTGAAGAAGTACAAATGTTTTAGCAACCTAAAAGAAAGTATGATTTGAGGAATAGGCCTAACAGGAGTCCACTAGCTAGTGGCCCATTTACTACATCTATTCCTCCAAACAATTTTACCACTCCACTAGACCCACGTGCCAGTAATAATCCATCCCACCCTCATGTGCCAACACAATACTTTGCAAAAGTAGGACAACCTAAGGCATCAAAAGGGATCAATGTTGATACAAAAAAGGATAAGTAGGCTAGTCATTCCAAGGAGACCCACACTGACATTAATGTGGGACAATTAGGTGAATATGTAATTGAAGAACTCAAGAAAGTAAAGGTGAGTCTCTCTGCTTTTGAGTTGTTAAGGGTTCTTGAAATCAAAAATGTAGTCCTAGGGTCTTTCAATTCAAGTACAATACCACAAGGAGTAGTAGTCAATGAGGCAATTGGCAAGTCTCCTAGTTCATAGGAACCCAAAGGTCCAAGTCAACCACAACATGGAGAGAAGGGTAAAGAAAAGGATAAGAACCAAGTTGCACAAGTTGACACTCAATTGTGTTTGTTCCAGGGAAAAATGGAAACCCCTCCCTTCCTGATTTTTGTTCGTATCTTTGGAAAGAATCTACACAATTGTCTATTGGATTCAGGAGAATCTACAAATGTTATGCCTTTTTCTATTTGTAGGGCTCTAAGTATTACCCATGCAGCCTATCAAAAGAAGGTCACCCAATTAGACAAAACATAGGTAAATATAGTGGGAGAACTGAACATGATCACCATGCAAGTTGCCTCAGACCCTAGAGTACAACAAGTACTTAATATTTAGGTGGTAGATATTCCTAACACTTATGGTTTGATCTTGGGTTGATATTTCACCAAGGCACTAACTAGATATATATCCATAGATCATTCACACATGTGGCTTCCATGGAAAGGAGTCCCAAATCAAGTCATAATTGAGAGAGAACCCAAAATGATGTATGTGATCACTGAATATTAGAATACTTCGAATGAGATATTGGTGTCAAAATTCAGCATGGGGAACTAGGTCCTGGCTTCCCTTGTTTCAAATACAAAGGAAGTCTTTATGTTGCAAAGATCCTCTGATGAATCCACATAAGAAGCTAGCAGTTTTGAAGCACTACTTGAACAAATAGAGGAACTTGATCATCAAGAAGATAGACAACTCATCTTGCTAGATAATTCCCAAGAGTTTATCCAAAAGTGTGTGAAGGATCAGATTCAATTGGGCAAAAATATGGATTTTAAGAAATTGTTGCTCACTAATTGGTGTAGAGTTTAGAATGCCCCACTCTAAGCTAGAATGTTTTTTGTGCCAAACTGCAATGGAGCAGATACAAAGATGTATTAATCTAACCCTAGCTATTGGGCTGGATATATAGAGCATTCAAAATGATAAAAAAGGAAAGAACCCAAGGCCTCTTAAAGAGCCTCTGGGCGGTAGCAAGGACAAGGTCAGTTTGAAGAAATCAGAAGCTAATGGTTGTTGGCCATTGAGATTTGATGGATCCAAATCAAAGCAAGGTGCTAAAGCAGGACTTGAGCTAATCATCCCTAAAGGTAAAACTTATTTTTCTACTCATAGACTCCAGTTCCACTGCACTAATAATGTAGCTAAGTACGAGGCTTTGGTCCATGGTTTATTAATGGCCTTAAGAAAGAAAGTTAAAACTTTGCAAGTATTTGGAGATTCTGAGTTAGTGGTTAGGAAAGTAAGGAAATAATACTCATGTCATGATAGAAGGATGACCAATTATAGGCACAAAATATGGGATCTCATTGAAGGATTTGATGCCTTCAACATTCAATTGATCCCATGAAGTAAGAATTAAACTATTGATTCTCTAGCACAAGCAACCAATACATTGCAACCTTTACCACTTTCAGGATTGAAGAGATTTACTATGGACCTCACTCCAGTACCCTTAGTGCCTGACAATGTCACCAATTTGCAGGTATTTGAGGATGACAAGCATATTCTTGATTTCATCACTAGTTGTGGTGTGTTTGCTTCTCAAGTGATTGATGAGGTAGAACCTCAAGAGGTTGAAATGGAACTAGAAGGGGTCATTAACCTGAAAACTAATACTATCCCGAGGGGAATGGTGCAATTAGAATGAATTTTTAATCTAGATAAGATAAAAGATCAGGAACAATAGGTGAAAAGGGAATGTCTCAGCATTCAATGTGAAACATACAACATGGGGACCTACGAGGATGTCAAAAATGTCTTTATTGGTAAAGTGTGCACTCCAGGGGAAAGGAGAGGAATTATTGATGCCTTGCACACTTATCAAGATGTGATATCATGGAGCTATGATGACTTAAGGACATATGATACTTCAATCATTACACATACTATTCCCATGAAGTCAAATGTTAAGCCATTCAGGAAAAGATAGAGGCCAATTAATGCTCTGCTAGAGCCCATCATTTAGAAGGAGGTGCATAAGCTACTTTCAGCATGAATCATATTCCTAGTAAGACATTCAACATGGGTTATAAACTTGGTTCCAATAAGGAAGAAAAATGGAGAAATCAGACTATGTGTTGATTTCATGAACCTTAATAGGGCATCAGAGAAGGATAATTATCCAGTCCCTTCACTGTATGAAGTACTTTAGATTGTTAATGGGTCTCAGATGATGTCTTTTCTAGATGGGTACTCTGGATACAATCAGGTTATGGTACAATAGGAGGATAGGCACAAAAATTACCTTACTACAAAATGGGGAACTTTTTCTTACAAAAGAATGCCCTTTGGATTAATCAATGCTGGGGCTACATTCCAGAGAGAAATGGATATTTCTTTCAAAGACATCCTTGGTAGGTGCATCATTATCTACATGGATGATTTGATAGTCTTTTCTAAGAGGAGAGGTGATCATATTGCAGGATATGCAAAGTATTCCAAAGGTGTAGGGAGTTTGGCATCTAGCTTAATCCAAATAAATGCATTTTTGGAGTCACTAAGGGAAAACTGTTAGGGCATGTTATTTTAGAATGGGGTATTTCCATTGATCTAGAATGAGTAGAGGCTAGACTGAAGATTCGGTCTCCTACAAGCAAAAAGGAAATGAAGTCCTTCTTTGGGAAAATTAACTTTGTCAGAAAGTTTATCATAGGATTTTTGGAAATAGTAAAGCCCTTGAATGCCATGTTGAAACAAGAAGCAAAGGTTGAATGGAGTGTAGAAGCTAGGGAGGCATTTGCAAAAATCAAGAGAGCTATTGTTGAGGTTCTAGTATTGGTAAGTCTTGATTATGCCAAACCATTTTACATATACTCATTTACTTCAAAAAATTCCTTTGCTGGCATGCTGACCCAAAAATCCGATCAAGGGAATGAACATCACATAGCTTTTATGAGTGCTCCTCTGAAGGATGCAAAACTAAGATATCCCAATGTAGAAAAACATGCTTATGCCCTAGTCTAAGAACTAAATAAATTCAAACACTATATCTTGATAAATAAGGTCTTTGCTATAGTACCTGATCCTACAGTAAAGTTGTTATTAATGCAGAATGAATTGGGAGAACGTAGGGCTAAGTGGGTAACTATGTTATAGGAATATGATATTGAGATCTGTCCCATGAAATTGGTAAGAGGGAAGGGAATGAAAAATACAATGGTTGAGATGGGTCTTGACCTCACAGCCCAGCAATATCACCTCCAAGAAGTGTCTCTAGGAGACTGGTATGATGAAATAATTTACTATTTGTTGAACTAGCAGTGTCCTGAATACCTTAATGCAGTACAAAGGAGAGCTCTGTGTTTGAAGAGTGGTAATTTTATGATGAAAGGACTTTTCTTGTACAAGAGAAATCATGAGGGGGTTTATTTGAGGTGCCTAGGGAAGGGAGAAGTTGGGAGAGTGATGTCTGAATTTCATGGAAAATACGACATAGATCGTGGCGCAACACCTTCCTCTCCAAATCAGATCCTAAGGGCAAGCTATTATTGGCCTACCTTTTTCAAAGATACACATAACCATGTGAGGACTTGTCATGTATGTCAAACTGTAGCAAGTAGGGAGAAATGAGCAACCCTTCCACTTCAGCCAATCATAGAGGTAAAACCATTTGCACAATGGGGAACATACTTCATAGGTCCAATCAATCTACCTTCCTCGACAGGCCATATGTATATTCTTACTATAACTAATTACTTTACTAGGTGACTGAGGCTCTTGCATGCAAACAATACACTTCTAAAGTGGTAATCAATTTCATAGATTCAGGTATTATTAATCACTTTGGATGTCCATTGGCTTTAGTTTGTGATAATGGTCCTACATTTGCATCATTGAAATTTTCTAACTAGACTTTTCATCATGAAATTGTCATTAAATTTGCATCTAATTACTACCCATAGGGAAATGGTTTGGTTGAGTCTTCCAATAAGAATCTATTGATAGTCATCTATAAGCTACTAGATAAGAACCCTAAGGATTGGAACACCCAACTTAGATTTTCTCTTTTGGCAGATTGTACTAGACGAAAGACATCCCTAGGAACCTCTCCTTATCACTTAGTGTATGGCTTGGAACCTGTATTTCCCATCGAGCTTAAGTTCCCTACCTTGCAATTTATTAATGAACATTACGATGGAGAGGATAAGAATGAAGCCTGCTTAAATAAACTATTACACCTTGAAGAGAGAAGATATGAAGCCTTAGAATACTTTGCCAAAAATTAGGGTGTAGTGAAAATATGGTTTGATAAGAGGGCCAAGGTGAAATCCTTTTGAATCTCTGACCTGGTTCTATACTAGGATAAATCCCATGACCAAAAAGGGGAGCATGAGAAATTTGATCGAATTTGGCTTGACCCTTATTAGATTACAGGGATTCTGGGAGATAATGCTTTCCATTTGAAAATTCTCACTAGAGAGGATATCCCACTACCTGTCAGTGGGCAGTATTTGAAGAATTATTTCCAGCCTTGAGCTATTTACAGCTCTTTCCTTGTACATAGGTAGATTAGGTTTCCTTTCTATTCTATTTTTGTTTTTGGTTAGAGTAGGTCTGCTTCAGTTGGTTTTTCTTTTTGCTCTGCTTTTGCTTTGGTTTTTCTTGCTTTCTTCTTGCCTTGTTGCATTTGTAAGATTGGTTGTTTGCCTAGGGTTGTTCTGGGAATTTCTTTTACAAACTCCAATCATATTTTTAGGGTCATTTGGTGGATTTCCTTTGTTTGATGTTGTATATGCTTGGAATTGGAGTCACTTGATTAAGTCAAATTCCAAAATGTATTTGGGTATCATACGTACACACAAATCTTAAGGTTTCCAAGGTTGCATATGATACTTGTGAGGTCTGACTGGGTGAAAAATATTATATTCTACTCCAGTGCCACTGTGGTTCTCATCTCTGAGTGTGGGCTTCATTTCTTGCAAGGTGAAAGAGAAGGTTTAAAAGATCTCAAAGAGAATATCAAAAGAAAATGCTGAAAAATCAAAAGAAATTTTCACCTTATCAGGGGATCCTAGTATCTCTCCCGAGGCTATGGACACCTGGCTGGTAGTAGAGCTATGCTAGGGAGGGTCAAAGTGATAACCTCACCAAGGCTATGGATGCCTGACTGGCAGCAAGGCTCTATCCAGGTTGCTTTTGGAGTTGGAATCCTTATGTAGCCCCATCAGACTAAGTTTGGTCCCTGTTGCAACTGAGGAAAAGGGAGATGGATGCATATACACACACTACGACCTTGGTATAGGAAAGGTTTTCTTGTTGGTGATTTTTGAAACCTTTTCCATAGGTAACCTGATGCATGGGCTGAAACAAAAGATTCTGGGTTGATTCCAGTTTGTCATTGAAATGCTCTGGAGCATTTCCCTAGCGCAGTCACCATTTGTTGTGTAGTTTTACACACATGCCCCAATGAAAGTAGGGACCCTCTTTTTCTTGGCCTTTTGGCTCTTTTCTGTGGCCTTGCCCTTTTTGAGTTTGTCTTTGAAGATCTTGATTTTTTGGGTTTCAGTGCTTTGGTCCTTTGGTCCTAGGATTTGTGTTAATTTGCAATATTCCTTGATGCCTATCTTGCTTGTAAAGTGCCCCCATTATGCTAACACTTTGGAAATTCTAATTCTTTTGGATAATTTTGGGTTTTTACCTGTTTCCAGGATTTTTCCCCTCAAGTGGATTTCTCGAGCTGCCTGGAAAACCCAGCAGGGCTGGTTCTACACTGTCTTCGGAGATTTTGGTGCTCCATGAATTTTTGTCTCCCCCGATTTTTTCAAATTTCCTTCATTCCTTCGTTTCCTCGTTTTGCGTCTTTAGGTTGTTTACCTCGATACTATGAGGGATTTTCATTTGGTCCATGGTTGTGTGGTGGTACTACCTTACCATGGGGGGCTTTCGTTCTTGGAATGATAGTACAGTGGTCCCTCCATACCACGGGGGTCATTGTTTGACGGTGTGGTAGTGTGGGTTGGTCCATCTGGCACAATAGCATGGTTTACCTTGATACCATGGGTGTGTCTGAGCCAGGTTGTGGTTGTGCGGTTCACTGCCATACCATGAGGACTTTGCACTTGGCTTGTGGTGGTGCGGTTTACTGCCTTACCCCTCAGTGGTTGAATAAGTGGCTTGCAGTAGCTTGGTTTTAGTCAATTTTGAGGAGTTAGGAGGTCAGAATTGTTGGTCAATGACATGAGAATTGTTTTGACTTTGTAAGAATCCATTGCCTTGGGAAAATCCTGATATTCATTCCTTCTTCATTTTCTTGTGATGTGCTAAGTATTGCTAGTTCCGGTGATTTTTGTCCCCAATGGAATTTTCCAAAGATCTATTATTTGTCAAGAACTAAAATGATCTGACTATTAATGATTATGCATTACATGGTTCATTTGGAACATTTGAAGGTATTTTCAAGTGATTTCTTGAGTATTTTGTGTTAGTTGAGGTGATTATGAGTGGTTTTTTGGGTTTTCATTGCTAGAATCCACCTAGCTTGGAATTTCATGAAATTCCTTCCTAATTTGCATTCTGCAAAGGGGTGAAAATCCTCAACTTTGATAGTGGCTACTTTAATGATTTTTTTGGGATTTTGATGGCTATTTTGGATCTCTCTGATGATTGAATATGTTGTTTATGATTGATTAACCTAGATTTTTGATGCTAGAATGAATATTAATTGTGGCCCTTTTGAATGCAGGTTGGATTAGATAGGTTGTTGCTGTCAAAGAAAATAGAAGGAATGGGACTACTTTGAATATGTTGTGGTATCCGTGGGATTGCAGCCAGGTACATTTTACGGTTGCGGGCAGGTGAAACTCACTCGTACGTGGTTGGGTCAATGTGCTCGGGGGTCTTTCATTTGAGGTGGACTGACATGGCAAATTCAAATTGGTTTGACTCAATCAAAGTCGTTGGACAGGCTTGGCTCGGCTGTTGATCGGTGACTCATATTCACACTCATATGACACATGTGTTACCATTCTTCTGCTTCGTGTCGGTGAGACATTAATGTCGAAGGGACTTGCGGGATTTGTTTAATCTGAATTGAGATTTGTAGATATTGCAGGCCAATCTGAAGGGGTGCCTCATGCATTCAATATAGGGTGGTAATTTATTATGACCTATCTAAGGCTGATTTGGTCGGTGGCCGACCTTCTCTATAACCCTAGCTCAAGCTAGCATGGGAGAATATTTCTATAAGTATGGCATTTTTCCTCATTTGTAAGGGTTATAAAAAGTAGGTTATTGTTGGAAAATATAGGTTAGAGAAGTTTGTAAAGGATTAGACAGTCGATTAGAAGAATTAGGAGTTAGTTTCATTTTCAAGCAAATGTTATAACACATAATATCAGAATTGTTGCTATTACTAGTGATTCAATACAAGTGAAGACATGGTGTTATTATTGGTGCCTTGATTGGATTGATTTGTCTTGCATGGTTCTTATTCTATCTTTGAAATTGCTTCGAAATATCTAAATGTATTTTAGATTTAGAGTAAATAATTTAATGGTGCTTGTGATTTAATGCTTGGAGTGTTGTAGCAATATTTTGTTCATACTTTGGGAAACTTCTTGATTATGGGATTGATGTGTAAGGTCAACCTATACCTATTATTTATGTGCTTAGTTTAATTGTGGGCACTTGTTCATGTCAACTACAAAACTAGGGTTGGCTTGGATGAATGTGCATAATCTGAAAACCTTTAATTCCTTAGAAGATTGCACTATTTATGTGAGATTGTAGGTATAGCTTGGGTTAAATAGAAAGTATTTTTAAGGCACTGGTCTATTCCAAGTATTTCTTCATTGGTATTATTTATCTTAGGAGTAATATTAATCTTAGGATTTTTGAAAACCTTACCTTTTTCTATTTCTTTGAACTGTGGTTAAAGTAAGAACTCAAGTATCACCTTGTTGCAAAACTTGATAGGTTTAGAGTCTCTAGCATTTATTTTGTAAGGTCCCTCTGTGATTACCAACATTTTCACATTTATCATTGAGTGGTTCCACTGCATTGTCATGACCTGACACTTGAGAGACCTTGGGGTTATCTCTTTTCTCATAGAGATCAACCTTCAAGAGAGATAGAATACTATATTATATCTAAGTTTTTGTTGTACAAAAACACCATCAACATGATCCACATTGTGTTGGACAAACGGTCGAGGCTTCATCCACCTCTTTATTTTTTTCTTTTTTTTGTTTTTCTTTCTTTCTTTGTCATTAATATTGTATGTTTGTGTATCTTGATGCTACATATCATACACCTTGTGTGTGTCCCTTTTTTCTTATGTTAGTTTTCTATAGGATCTTGATCATGGGGGCTTGTGCAACCCTCTTAGTCATTTTCATCCTATCTTGCTAGAATTTGTACATTTGGACCCCCTCTTAATGCAATTTTGTCTACTTTAGTGTGATTTTGAAGCAAGTTCCTCATCTTAGTAAAGTGGGGGATAAATGTAATGAAAAAATTATACTCCCTTCTTGGAGATTGTATAATTTCTCACTTAATGTGGACCTATTGTCACCTTGATCTAGTGTTGTAATTTTTCTTTAATTTAATGTTGTAAAATGCATTTGTTTACACCTTCACACTAATTTTTGGGCCCTCTTGCATTTTGTTACCTTCATATCATCATTAATAGGCTCCTAAGACCCTATATTATGCATCTTGAGGCTTATTTCAACCAAAATCTTGACATAGACATCACATATACTTAATTTCACAACTCCCCGACATTTCCTCCACTTCAAAAGGCCTGGTGGGACCCATACACCACCTTGGGAATATTAGTCCCATCTAGATAGGACTTGTATGCCACAAGTGGCATATGAGTCCTATTTGGCCCCTTTTTGGGGTTTTGAGTGGGAAATCAGGGTTTTAAATTCAAATTTCATAAATGGAGACTTCTAGGATCTAATATACAATACATTGGATGGATTGCCTATATAAACAAGGTCCTAAATCATTATTTCATATAAGAATTCATGATATCATCCTAAGAAATAAAGAGTTAAGCATTCCAACACTTCACAACATAGATCATTCAAGATCATTTCTAAGGCATTCAAGGGTATATTTCTTCACCATTTGTTATAGCATTTCAAGATCCATCATCATGTCGAGGTCATCAAGAATTAATCATTTCATTAAGCTAGTGTTTTGATGTAGCATTGAAGATCCATTTGCAAGCATTGCTTCATATCTAATTCAATATTAAGATCTACATTCCACATGGCCATTCATGATAGATTATTGATTTAGATCTCAATACATCATTCAAGGTATCATTGCTTATGTTTCATGTTCATATTTCATTGTTTCATCATTAGGTTTAATTACCTAAATGGCATTTGACCAAGGAAAACCCCTATTTCCTAACAATCAACAAGTTTTTCTCTCTCTACATGTGTGATTGTAGATCTAGGTGGCTTTGGGGCTTGAAGATCCTTTCAAGACAAATTTACATGGTTGAGAGAAGTTGTCAAGTTGTCACAAGGTTTTTATCTTCATAGAAAGTCATCTACGAGCTTGAATTCAGAGTTTCGGATCCAAAAATGAAGTGTGGAAGGAAGAGAAAATATAGGAGAGTAGATTCAAGTCTTGACCCTCTAAAAAAGTAGATTGGTACTGATATGCCACTTGTGGCATATGAGTCCTAGTACAACACATTTTCTATATTTCAATGAATTTAGGTCAACCTTCATGAGATTCTAATTTTGGCATAGAAATGCTAGTTTAGGACTAAATCACCTAGACTAGCGTATGAATCCCATTAGGCATCAAACAATATGTTTTCAGGGTTTTGGAGCTTGTTTTTACCTCATTACTCTTCCAGGTGCACCTCTATTCATTCTTATTTTGTTATCTTGATTTTTAGTTTCATTTCCTAGGTCATTTAAGTTAGGTTTTGCACAACACTTTGCAAGTCATTTACATTTCTTGTCTTTCCAAGCCCTATCTTGGTGGTGAATCCTTTTTAGTCTCTAATCAAACCCTAGTACACCCTTATTGTGGATATCTCTCTCATTCCATCCCTAGATTGAGATATTTAGGTTTCCTTGAATGAAATAATAGTGAAATAGGAACCCCCCTCATTGTGTTTCATCCCCTAAAAGGTGGACCACCCTATATCCATCATTACACCTACCATAGATAACATGAATTTCATGATTGAAAGTGAAGACATAGTTGATCTTGTGTGTAACATATTTCATATTTTTGGAAAATGTCTTACCCCAACCAGTATTTGTGCCTTACCTTTGACCAATGTACCCTGCCAAGGAGGAATTAAAATTCCTCCTCCCATAACAATGACCTTTATTCCTAGCTATACCAAACAAAAAGTTACAACAACAATGTAACCTGCTATTTATTTCATTCCTTCCTTAGGTATCTCCACTAGCATTCCTAGTACCTTTGTGGCATCACATGTCATATCTCCTACCGCTTTACATCCCATAAGCATTCCATTCACTTGTCCCTCAAATAAATACACACCTCCACCTTATTCTCCTCCATCTCAAAATGAAAACAATGATGCTCTCATAAATCAACTTTTGCAAATCATTTCATCCTTGCAAAAACAAGTTTCCACTATAAAACAAAATAAAAATGGCCAACCTATATACTATGTCAAAAGAAATCCCTTATCTCTAGAAATATGGAGAATGATGATGCCAAAAGGTATAGAGGTGACTAGATTTGAGAAATATGGGGAAATGAGATCCTTTGAACCATGTTTATTTTTATACTACCCTACGTAGTGACTTTATTCTTGAGGATAAGTTATTGCTTAAGCTTTTCCCTAGATCCTTGAAAGATACTGCCTTATAATGGTTTTCCTCATTACTGAACAACTCAATTAGTTCATTAAATGAACTTTTTGAGGAATTTATAAACCATTTCCAAGTGCATATGAACCCTAAGATGACCCTAGCTGATTTGATGAGATATAAGAAAAAAGATGATGAAAAGGTTATTGACTTTATTTCATGGTACCAATCACTTTATTCCCAAATTGATGTAAAGATTCCTAACCCTCACCTTCAAAGGATGTTCATTGAAAATTTACAAACTAAGATACAAGATAAGCTTACCATTATGAAGTTCCCCTCCTTCATGCACTTATGTACTACCCTTCGTGATTATAAAAATTTGGTTACTATTCATGAAACAAAACCCACCTGTAGCCGACCTGAAAATTCCAAATCTACAAACCAAAACAATTATCAAACTCTTAGAAAATATAATAAAGGCTTCCTTCAAATTAATCCCCCTCAACAAATGACAAAACATGTCGATACCCAAGTGGCTACTATTAGGAAGACAACTCCTTTCACATTTGGGGGTTTAGATAGGAAATTCACTCCCTTACCCAATACCCTCCATAACACAATCTCACAAATTCTAGAACAAAAAATGATCACTTTATCTCCCGTTAAAACATTTGATCCTAATAAGCCTCTACCTTTGAACTTTATATTGAATTCTTATTGTCATTATCATTGACAAAATGGGCATGATATGAAACATTTCACAAGTCTTAAACATCTTGTACAAGACCTCATTAATTCCGGTCGACTTTTAGTTGGTAGTGTTAATGATAAAGGAAATAATTCCATTGCACCTCCTAACTAAAACTTGCAAATATTTACCAAACCCATGCCAAATCATAATATTTCATTTGTCGAATCTATTGAAACTATAAAAAATGATGTGATGAATGTTGACATAGATTATGACAACATGGATACTGATAAAAAAGATCTTATAGAACAAAATCCTATTGATAGTTTGGTTTCATTTGTTGAAACTCAACATCATAAGGGCCAAACTAAAACCATCTTGACATTCCTTTCTCCTCAAAAGATATACTTAAACATGCACTTGATGGTCCTCTTTACATAGCCAACCAAATCACTGACAAACCCACTAATGGGATATTAAATGATCTCATATGTGGAGAGAATGTGATCACCAAGGAATTCCTACTTGTGCATGAAATCTATCAAGAAACATATGATAAACTAAAATCATGGATAAGACACTAATTTTTTTGCTTACCCTATGATGGGATTGACATCCTTCCTTTACAAATAGGACCGAAAAAATTCAATGTCTCATTCTCTATCATCTCAACATCAAACCAATTCTATATGAAGCTTGGCTACCCATGCATATGCTCCATGGAATCCATCCCATTGATTGTGCATAAATTCTCAAAGATTCCTTTTGATAATGAAATATTTATTTTGCATCATAGTGGCTTTAACGCTCTATCTTCCCAAGGGAACTTTTCATTAGATTTCTTTTGGCCCGAGCCTATGGAACCTATTAAACCTTGAGAAGACTTCTTTTTAAAATCCTATCAAATGTTTAAGGTTAAATGCATAGAAAAACTATCCCTTACAAACATGCCTTAGCCTACGATTGAGCCTACCATCCTTGATGAAACCATGATTGAACCTAAATACATTCCAAACAACCAAAACCATCTTAAAGTAGATTATTTTCCTATCTCCTATAAAAGACTAACAAAAAATGAAAACAATACTTTCATGCCTTCTAAAATAGAAAAATTTTACAAAGCTAAAGAGAAAGTGGTTTAACAACCTCCTATGGTTCCTTTTGTTCCTCCCCTTAGAGGAAAAAATAAACCTATGGTCAACGAAACCTCTCCTAGACAAACACAAATTGAAAATGAAACTAAAAGAAAGAAAAATTCTCAAGAGCTTAGGCATAGAAATTGTGCTCTTTCTCAAAATATTAATGAAGAAAAAAACAAAGAAAATCAAAATCCAAACCCGACTGAAGCAATGAATGATGAGTATCCCTCTTTGTTGAAACAAAAAGATCACATACCATAACCACAATAGGTGATAAATATTTATTTTGACATTATCATTCAACCTCCTATTGTGATTAATTTATATGACTATGAGGAGATTGATAAAATTGACAAGGAGGTGCATAATGAGTTGAATACATTATTTTCCTCTTCTGTGAGTTTAAACGTTATTTCTCCTAGGAAGAGCATTGAACTTGTTGATAACCTTAGTTCAAAACTTGCTATTGTCCCTTTGGCTAGTTGTTAGCCTTCTATATATGATGAACATGATTAGGATGTGAAATACCTACCAATAGGTTGAATCACATGAGCCTTAATAGTTCTTTGTATTATTTGTTTGCTTCTTTTATGTGATTGCATGTGCATAATGTGATCCTCGTTCTATTATTCTCGATCTCTCTCTCTATCTCTCTTTGTGACATTCCTCTATTTTCACCTACATTCTTCTCTATGTTTCAAATTTTCTATCTTTTCTTTGTCTTTTATTTTCCTTTTGGGGATGACACAATGCATTGAGACATTCATGTCTCTTCCATGTTGACCCAAAATATTTTCTTGATCATTTTTTTTTCTTCTTTTTTTTATTTTGGGGATGATGCAAGACATCAAGAAATTTAGGTCTCTTGTTGAATTGAAAGGTTTTTCTTTTTTTTCAATCTCTTTATTTCATTCTTCTTGTTCCATGAGTATTTAGGGGATGATGATAGTTCTAAGATATCTAAAAATATTGTAGAAAGAACATAATGACCTCGAATCCATGAACCCCTTATGTGTTTTTAGATTTCCTTTTGTAGGAAACTTTTCTTTCCCTTTCATGACATAGCTTTATTTGGAAACATATGAATTGGCATAGGGGTTTCCAAATAAGCTCTCATGTCATTTTTATTGTTATCATTTATCATTTCTAGATTAAAGTAATTTCTCACAACATGGTGTTTAACAATTTATTTAAAGTGGGGGCATACATTGGAATAATTCTTTTGCATTTCATGTTTTATTATGTAGTATTTTTACTTCATGCAATGCATCTTTTTCTTTGTGGTTGACATTGGGCGTGATGTCCTTCAAGAGCATGATCTCTCTTAGCATATTATATTCCTCTTAGTAGCTTAATATGACACATTGCATCCCCTAAGTGGTGAATATTCTATTCTTTGATTGGTCCTCTATTGGATACATTAGGCACAATGTTCCCTAATTTAAGACCTTACATGAACTAAGAAAAACTCCTTTGAACGTTCCTTACATTACTTCACATTTACAATTTCAGTTATATGGACACCTTGCATAATACAGTTTGCTTGTCTATGGTGCCTTCTTATTTTTCCATGATTATCACGCATATAAAGTTTTGTTTGCCTTATGAAGCTCAAAGTTCATTGTTGTGTGGCACCTTATCAAATTTATCAGGAGGTATAACTTTTTTCTTGTTGTATAGGAAGCCGAACTTAGTTGTGACTTTCCCATAACTACTTGCTTATCTATGTGAGCGCATATTGTCCATGTGTGCATGTGTCACCTTTTTTGATAATCACTCAGCGGATAGCCTAAAGTCTATTGCCTCAAAGTGAGTGTGCATTTCTAGAAAAACAACTTAGATTTGACCCACATCATGATGGAAAAATGATCGAAGCTTGATCCACCCTCTTTTTTAAAAATTTTGTTTATCTTTTCTCTTTGTCTTTGGCAATGTATGCTTGTTCCTTGTTGTTTCTATTTATTTCATTGTCATGTGCATTATTTTGTGCCTATGTTATTTTTTCATAGGATCTTGATCCTGGGGGCTTGATCATCCCTCTTGACCATTTTAATCCTACCTCACTGATATTGGTACACTAGGACCCCTATTGAATCGAGTTTTCCTACTTTAGTGTGAGTTTGAAGCAAGTTTCTCCTCTCACTAAAGTGGGGGCTAAATGTAGTGATGAGAAAGGTATCCCTCTACATTTTCACACTTTTTTGGTCCCTCCATATTAAATTTAACTTAATGTCTCCTTGATTTAGTGTTGTAATCTGTTTAACACATTCACATTAGGTCTTGGGCCCTTGTCAACTAAATGGACTTAGTTGTGCCTTATTTATGGTGTTGTAAAGTGTATCCTAACACTTACACACTAATATATGGTTTCATTAATTAATTGGGCTTCTTTATGACTTATTTGGCCTTATTTTTCATCCATAAGCCTTAATTAGTGTATCTTTTTGATATCAATGTTGAGAAATAGCAACATCTAATCATAATTCTTGTTTTTGGATTGTATGGACTAGATTTAATGATTTGGGACTCATACACCACCTTGGGCATATGGGTCCCACCCTAATTTTTGAGGCCCAAATTTGGATTTCACATGAATCTAATAATTTCTTAAAAAATGTGTCCCAAGCTTAGCCTAATGGGATTCATACGCCACATAGCATATGAGTCCTGCTTAGATTAGACCTAATTTAAACTCAAATACTTAGTGGTATTTTATTCTCCTAGATCTAATGTAAACTTGTAGTGTTGTAATTTTAGGATATTTTGCATAAACAAGTATAAATACAAGGTTATTTCACATATTTTATCCTAGAAATTTTCATGAGCAAGTGTGACCAAATAATTCAAGAATTCAAGAGCATTCAAGAGCATTAAAGAGTTATTATAAAGAATTTTTTAGCATTATTGAAGTATCAAGCATCATGTCAAAGTAATCATGCATCATGTATGTTTTTGAGCTAACATTTGTGATGTAGGGTTTTATGATTCAAGAAAGCATTCAATTCAAGATCTACTACATTCAAGAAAGAGTCAAGATCCACATTCATGCTAGCCATCTCATACATATTTTCAACACTTTGTTTCTAGGGTTTGGTGAGTTACAACATATCATTTTTTCCATTCATCATTCCTCCTTCCTATTTCTTTTCATTTCAAGGTTTTATTACCTAAACATGGTTTGAATTAGGTAAACCCATTTCTTATAACAAAACAACATTTTCCCTCTCTAGTGTGTGATTTGTAGGTTTAGGTTGAAGAAACATTAAAGAGACAGATTGGAAATAATTTTTAAACTATGCAAAGTTTCCAAGTTTTTTGCCTTGTTTACAAGATCACTAAAAGACATCTACAGAGTAGAATTTGACATTGCAGATCCAAAAATCAGGTTGAGAAGATAGAGAAGAGATTGAAGAGTAGATTTAGATCTTAATTCTTTGAAAAATCCAAACAAGATTGATACACCACTTCTAGCATATGAGTCCTAGTATAGCCACTTTTCTAGATTTTTGAAGATGTAGACTTGTCATCACCAGATTCCTATTCTAGCCTAAAAACTTTCATTTGGGATAGATATGCCCAACCTAGCATATGAGTTGTAGTGTGCATTAAAATTAGTATTTATAGCATTTCATATCTTCATTGAAGCTACTACAGGCCTCCAAGTGCACCTCTCTGATTTACTAGTTTTTTGTTATGTTCTACATTCATTCCCAGGTCATTTATTATAGTCTTACATATCATTGAGTTTCATAATCAGATCTTACATGTTACTAGCCTTTCTAAGACCTAGCTTGGTGGTGAACCCTTCTTTAGTCATTAATCATACCCTAGGACAACCTTTAGTATATCTCTTTCTATCATTCTATTCTTGGATTGAGATCTCTAGGGTTTCCTTGAGTGAAACTTGAGTGAAATAGAGGGAACCCTACCCTTGTGCTCCATCTCCTAAAAGGTGGGGCACCCTATTTTTGTTATTTCAAGAATAAGCTTGAAGATTCTCGAGATAATTGATACATTGTTCATCAAGAATTTCAAGATGATGCAACCGCTGCTCCTTATAAGTAGTATCATCGATAAGCCCTTTAAGAGAAATTCATAATGAAGGAATTTATAAAGTTTCTAAGAGAATTATTGCTTCATCACCATAAACAAGGCGATAGGAAGTGTTTTTAGTGTATATTCTAAGACTCGTATGATAAGATCATAAAACATAGGTTAATTGAGTATGCTAATCTTTTTTATGTTTACTTAATATTTTTGTTCAAATTTTCAAGAGTCTTGTTAGTTGATTTCGCTTGTCCATTTGATTGTGGGTAATATGGTGTCAAAAATCAATTTGCTGAGCAACTCTATACTATAAAATAGACCTAAGCAAAGTGTTGAAGGATTTTCTAAATGCCTATGCAAAAGAAATTAAATCCTATATACAATTAGCTAAATGATAAAACAAAACAATCTTAAAACTCGAAGAGATTCAAATATCCTTCAAGATATTCAAGATTAAATTAAGAGATGCAAGATTATTCCCGATTATTCCAAATTGTCCAAAATGAGGACAAAATTGGTCATTTTATAGAAAATGCAATTTTGGATGGACATATGAGATTGAAGATTGGGAAATGCCCTAGAGTCAATGGTCAAGATTCAAAATGGAAACTCGCAATTAGGGTTAGGGTAAGATTTCAAAATGAGTGGACAAGATTTAATTTAATAAATTAAATCAAGGATGGAGAATAAATGTGACAGTGAGATGAAAATTAGTAAAATCAAAAGGATAAAGATTGAACAAGAATATGAGATTTGAAAAATCAAGAATTTTAGTAATTACTTGATTTATAGAAGAATATTACCATTTCCAATTAAAATTAATTTAAATTATGAATTTAGTGTGATAGTAAATAATTGATTTTAAGATTATTTATTAAAAGAAGTGGCAATTAACCATGTGAGACCATTTTAAATAAATTGTTTTATTTAAAATGAGGGAAATGTCAAATAAGGCAATTAAATAATTAAAGATAATTATTTAATTTAGAGAAGGTGATCAATTAATTGAATTAATTAATAAATATATTTAAGTAAAAGAAGACTTGAGAATTAGTGACATATTAAATAAATAAATAAAATGTATTTATTTAATAATCAGGAGGACATAAGTGGCAAAGATTAATTAAATAAATTGAGAAATTTATTTAATTATGAGAAAAATTTAGATAGTTAGTGACACATTAAATAAATAAATAAGATCTATTTATTTAATAATCATGAAGAAAAAAAGGACATGAATTAATTAAATAATTATGAGTTATCTAATTAATAGTCGAAGGTGGATAAAGGACATAATGAAAATGTCATAATTATGTTAGGACGAAAGTGGTAAAATAGAGCTTGCAGACCTAGGTCATTTTTATGTCTCTATAATTTTCCCTCTTTGTCATAATGCAGTTTATCACATTATGGAAAAGAAAACAAGTCAATAATATGCCCCCTCGGGAAATTTTTTGAATTTTGGCCCAGGGTCAAAAAAATTTGGAAAGTGTCTAGATTAGTCAAATTGATGACTGAAAAAACAATGGCATGATTGGTTTTGAAAATGGAGGACGTTGAGCCAGTGAAAATGCAAGTCAAAGGTGGTCAAATGAGCCTCGAGTACAAACCTATCAAGTCAAACCCTAATTTTCAACATATAAATAAGTTGAAAAAGCCAAACCAAGTGTCATTTTCACATTTTCTATTCAAAATTTTTGATTCCAGAGTGCGAGGAGAAGATGGTGATTCCCCTGACAGACCATCATGGCTACCACGTGTGGAAATTTTGACAACCCGAGGGCATAGAGGCATCAGTAAGTACCTTATCCGACTTTTAATTTTTTGATTTCCTTGCATTTATTAGGGTTTTAGAGGGGGAAAACAAATGCGTTGCGATACAAATGTCATCATGTAAACCACAAGTGCCTTCATGTTCGACGCATTTGATTGCGTCATGATGCAAGTGCAATGGGTGGGCGAGCCAAATTTTAAAAAGGTGCAAGTGCAGGGTCAAATGACGCATTTGTCAAAATGTGATGCAAGTGTAGTAATCAGCGACGCAATTGCGATATTGCAATGTAAACAATTTTCCAAATGACACAATTGTTATAAAATGACAATTGCCATACCAAAAGATCCAATCATTGTAAAGGTGCACAATTTCCAGCTAAAATGACGCATTTGATAAAGTGTGATGCAACTGTGAAATGTAGAGACGCATGTGACCTAGTGCGACACAATTGTAGTCAACGCGACACAATTGCCATTGACCAAGGTTGACCAGAGTTGACTTAGTGGACTCTTTTTTCAGATGCATTTCTTTTGGTTTCTCAAATAGTACTAATGTGATGAATTGCTAATCCATGTGTGCTAACCCATGTTTCTACATGTGCAGAGACGATTAGTGCCTATTTATATGTGAGATTTCAGATCAACTACCTATTCTTTTAGAGATCGGCTAAGTGACAGGGAGAGACGATGATTGATGAGACTCGGGTTATATTACATCACTTACATGCCCATTATTTGGGCAAACAAGGGATTACTGACATCGCTCTACGAGAGATGGCACTTAGAGACCTACTCATTTCATTTACCTACAAGAGACGCTACCATTACCCTAGAGGATGTGTATCATATTTTGTGCATTCCAATCAGTGAGGAAAGAGTGGTATATGATCCCCACAGAGGGTGACAGGCCCTGAGAGATATGTATGATGATGCAGGTGGTACTGGTCTAGGCATTCATAGGTATGAGATCAGGTGGGATTTTGTGTCTGACCACTATCCATGATGGGATGCCATGTTGATGACCTTGATTGCCAGAGTGCTAATTCTAGATCATTGTGGACACGGGTTTCCAATTGGATGGGGGGATGTACTAGTTCAAATGCGAGCTTAGAGGATAGTATTTGTTTGGGGGCCCTTCTTGTTGGCTATGCTATATCATCAGCTTCATGAGGTTGTCTACCAGGAGGGACAGAGTATCAATTGTGGGACCACCTTACTTATGATCTAGGCTTGGGAGCACATTCCCATCTTCCACCCACTGGTACAGATTCAGCAGTTGGGTGATGGGATTCCCTATGTTTACTTATATACTGACTTAGTTAGCCAGACCTTTGTAGGAGATACCGGGTACTACCAACATTAGATTGACACATTGGTTGGCTTTGTCTGGAGGCCATACAGAGATTGCACCCAGTGGCTAGATGAGGATGGCCATCTTTCATTTTGTACACAGTTTAGATACTTGATTGGTCGTAGAGTGGAGAGTCAGCGTATCATTGAGATGTACCTACTCCAATAGGTACTATGAAATTTTGGTGAGCAACAGGTTGTGCTAGTCGGGATGCCCGAGTATGCACGGTCATCTAGGGAGATCAAATGGGGGACATCGATAGCAATGGCAGTAGAAAAGTAGTAGATAGGCAACTTGGTTGCGCAGTAGTGGTTATGGAGAGGAGGTCCAATAGATGCAGGGACATTTGTTGAGTTTGACACCTAGTGGAAAATTCACACACCCATTCCATTGATAAATCCAGATGGTCCACCTCCTATATATCGTAGATCAGTTATCCCAAAGGTATGGAGGGGAGGTTAGGGTGGCAGAGATGGTGGGAGAGATAGTAGGGGAACCTAAGGGAGAGATGGCAAGGGAGTTGGAGGGAGAGATGGTGGTCGGGGAGATGGAGGGAGAGGTGGGGGAGATGACGGGGGTGGTGGGGGTGGAGGTGATTGCAGAGATGGGAGGGGTGTGAGGAGGAGGTGGGTTGATGGAGGGAAAAGACAACCATGGAGAGTTAGGAAAAGAGTGGGTGGCATACCATTGTCACCCATTTGGGAGGAGGGTGAGGAGGGAGAGAAACCAAGTAGGTAGGAGGGAGAGGTCTGAGGAGAGGAGGAGGTCATAGGGGAGGACAAGGTCAAGGTCTGAGGAGAGGAGGAGGTGGAGGTCAAAGCAGAGGAAGAAATTCTAGTAGAGGAGGATCCTTATGCAGAGCATCATCCTCTTGATGTTGATGTGGAGGAGATCGGTGGAGAGGAGGCAAGGGAGGAGGAGAGGGAGGATGAGGATGAGGCCGAGAAGAGGTTACGAGAGTAGGTGATTGATGGGGATGAGGAGGGGGATAGGCTTCCCATTTTTCCATTGGATTCCACTATGGATCAGAGGATTGTAGATCTTCAGAGCATATTAGATGAAGCCATGTCTCAGAATAAGGACAAAGTTGAGTTAGAGGTAATGAGAGTGTAGAGAGACCAAGTCATTATTCGATGGCAAGATTCAGACATATGGGTGATCGAGTTTGCAGAGTTGTGCATAGGGACAATAGGGGATATGGCCAAGGAGTTGGCCAAGATGGCTAAGAGAATGGGCCGATACAGGTTGCTATATGAGTAGGTTGTTCCACCAAAGAGATGGGACCTAGGATTGTCTAGATCATACAGTAGGACTGGTAGTGGCACTCAAACCCACAACATTAGTCATACGAGTGTTGGGGGTCCACCTCATCAGGGCAGTCATCGGACCATAGGTCACATAGTTCACATAGGAATTCATCATACCATAGCCATAGGTCAGGGAATAGTCATAGATTAGTGTCATTAGGACACCAGGTAGAGCAGAGCCAACCTCTGGTTATTGAGCCCTCGGGATCTCAGAGTCAGACTCAGGACACTTCGCCTATCTAGGTTACTTTCCATGTTATGATTCACCTCCATGGGATGAAGGGGGCACAACATAGGACTTGCACTTTTTTATTTCTATTGCATATATTGACATTCGAGCCTACGAGCTCCATTTTTGGGATAACTCATGACTCTATCCTGTGACATGATATTTTTTGAGATTATACATATATGCGATGTAGTTTTGATGCGACCTATATGATTTTATGTGCTATGGTGTTTTATGCTTTATCGGATTCTATGTGATATGATGCATTTATGATGTTATGAAATGTATGGATATCATGTTTTATGTTTATGAATGCAATTATGGATATGGTTATGTATGTATGCATTTTGCAATGTATGATGATATGACTCATATATATTAATGCAAATGATGGTTTTATGTATGCTAGATGGATGGATGTAAATGATAGTGTCATGCAGTGTGAATTATGGTATTTGATATATACAAATGTGAAATGTGAATTTGCAATGCTCGTATGATCATGTATGCAGCTCTGATTTTGTATGTCATAGGATATCATCAGAGGACAAGAGAAGAGAAGACAAAGATGGATGTTAGTGTGGAGAAAGATATGCATCTTAGTGTGGAGAAGATATGCATGTTAGTGCTGAAACAAAAATCCTTCAAAATTTTCCATAGTACTATCCTAATTGCTGCTCTTTAATCATCATTGGGAAAAATGTCATGATGGATGACAAACACTATGATATGACATAGATTAATAGTGTGCAAGGTCGAACCATCACATAAATCAATAGTCACAGACAAGGATGATCATGACTCATACAAGGAATGCAATTTTCCCCTAGTCATTTTGTCATAACCAACTATAGACAAACAAGACTAGTCATGGAATGTCATTGTTTCTCTAAGTCTTGATGTCAGAAAATCCTTGAGAAACTAGCCACATGGCAGTCAAAAACAGACAAGAAAATCATCGTACTATGTCGTTGCTCCTCTAAATCCTGAAATTAGGACATCCTTGAGAAACTAGTAGCAATATGATCAAAAGGACAAGGATGATCATCATGATATGTTGTGGTTCTTCGACCATAAAGAAATAATATTGTGATAATCTTAAAAAAAAAAGAATACTATTTTCCAAGTTTTCACCAAGTGAACAAAATGTCAAGTGTTGAAAATTCCAAGTGTTTTAATGTTGAAATGTTAAGGTTGAAGAGGTCAAAGTTTTCAAATGTCGAGTGATATTAGATTCAGGAAGAACACATCCTGAATGACGTTGATATCAAGAGGATCGATTCTCATAGTTAGGAGAATCTATCAAAATTCCAAGTGATGATGATGATGTTTAGGAAGGACACATCCAAAAGCATAAAGAAATGATGAGAGTTACTTCTCAGAAGGACACATTTGAAGAAGAACCCAAATTTTGACAGGTTGATTTGCCTTGATAGAATTTGACTAGATGATAGAGTTTACGACAATGCCATCACTTGACATGCAAACTTGATTGAAATCTTGTTGAAACAATTTTTTTCGGTAGATTTCTCATTTAGGATTGAGAGACGATTTGATTTGAATATTTCTAACGTGTGTGAAAGTGTAGTGCCATGAACCCTAATGGAATGACCTAGTGCAGCCTTGGGGGTTCATTGATTGATGGCCTTGCCTACATCGTGCACTTAGAGACCTCATAGTTCAACATGACCACTAAATTTTTTCGAAAGGAAAGAAGATCGAACCATGATTTTATTTTGACAAACCTAGAAGTACTGACCTAATATCTCAAGGATTCAAAGATGAATCTTTCCTACATAGCAAATGCGGAGAGACAACGTAGTTTAGACCAGGACAAAGATTGACTGATTTGATTGAATTGACAAGATATGATTGAGTTTGAATCTATGTTGAGATTTTTGACACATTCGGAATGTTTTTTTGTATTTTCTCAGGACATTTTTCAATTTTTTGGTCTTTTTTTCAGGACTTTTTTTAGATTTTTAGGACTTTTTTCAAGACTTTTTCAGATTTTTAGGACTTTTTAAGAATTTCGGATCATTTGCAACACCCACTACAATTATTTGATAAAGGTATTGCCCCCATAAAGGTCAAGGATTATCCAGGCCAAATTATAAGGAGAGAGGCAGACACAGGACAAAAGGCAAGGATATGCAAGGGGTGATGTCAAACAATGCTAGCCATGGATAAAATTGACATGACTTATGACAAATGTCGTGAACGTGTTAGGTTGTCATGATTATGCGAAGTGGATAAAGGAAAATTAGGGTAACAGTAGATGGAATAGCAACGATTGATTACACATGGCGCTTGTTTGCCAGGTTTTCACCATGGTACATATCCAAAGTGTTTGTTTGCTAGGTTTTCACTATTGGTTGAATTTATTTATTTTTACTGTTTTTGCCATTTTTTTAAATTTTTTTCTATCACCAAGATGCCTATTTGCCAGGTTTTTATCAAGGGATGACTTTTTTTTGTTGTTTTTCAACTTTTTTGTATTTTTAGGTTTTTAGCCAAGCTCTCTAATGCTATGTGTAAAAATTTCATAGATGTAGGTTGTTGATGGGTTATGTCAACTGTTCTCCATCAAGTGTAGCCAACTAATAAGCTCCAGAACCAAATGATGTAGTAATAATATAAGGACCAAGCCAATTAGGCTCAAACTTTCTAATATTTTCATGGTTAGCCTAATTTCTTGGATTTTGCATGAGGACCAAGTCACCAATTTCAAATTTTCTCACCATCACTCTTTTATTATAGCTCCTGCAAAGACAATTTTGATATGCCTACAAGTGATTCAAGGAATTTTGTCATCTTTCTTGTAACATTTCTAGTGCATGTAGGCAAGACTGTCTGTACTCTTCATCATCGATCATTCCCTTCAAGGAGACTCAAAGAGAAGAAATTTTGACCTCTATGGGCACTATGGCCTCAGATCCATAGACGAGGGAAAATGGAGTGGCTCCACTGGGTGTACGAATGCTGGTTCAGTAGGACCATAAGGTAGGATTGAGTTGTAAATTCCAGTCTTGGCTGGCATCATCGACGATCTTCTTAAGAATATGAAGAATTGTTTTATTTGATGCCTCAACTTGACCGTTTCCCTATGGATAATATGGGGTGGAGAAATGATGTTGGATGTGGAATCGCTCACAAAGTTCATGAACGTCTTGATTTTTGAATGGATGACCACTATCTATGATGATGGACTGCGAAACACCATATCGATAGAGGATGTAATTTAGGATAAACTTGGATATCTGCTTACCGGTGATGTAAGTAAGGGGGATGACTTCAATCCACTTAGTAAAGTACTTAATGGTAGTAATTATGAATTTATGGCCATTAGAGGAGGATGGATGGATCTTTCCCATGAGATCAAGTCCCCATTGTGTGAAGGGCCATGGAGAAGTGATCGGTCTTAGCTCCTGTGCAGGTGCATGGATTAGGTCATTGTGCACTTGGAATTTCTGACATGTTTTGACAAACTGAAGAACATCTTTTTCTAGTGTTGGCCAATAGTATCTAGGTCTAGTGACTATCCTAGCTAAAGTTGGGCCACTTGAATGAGATCCACATATACCCTCATGTACTTCTCATAAATTTTTTTGGGATTCATCAATGTTGAGATAGCGAAGAAGGGTGTTATCCAAGCCACGACGATATAGGGTGTCACTGACGATGGTGTGTCAAGCAGCTTTTCGGATGAAGATTTTCTCTGATTATTGGATAGGTTGGGTGGTAGGGTTTGGGACTTAAGATAATCATAGATGTCTTAGTACCAAGGTGAACTGGGACCAACAATCTTGCAAACCATTTCTGACTCTGGGATGTCATATGCGGGCATTAGCAACTGTTCCACTAAGAACTCAAATTGTGACACATTTTTTTGATTGTCTAAGAGAGATCCAATAGTTTCCATGGCATCGGCTACTTTATTTTATGTCCTTGGGATTTGTTCAAAAGAAATCATTTTTAAATATTTCAGGAAGCTATCCACCATTCACTTGTAGGGGAGCAACTTTTCATCTTTTGTTTCATAATCATCATTCACTTGGTTGGTAACTAACTAAGAATCCTTGAATACTAGAAATGTTTGAATTTTCCATTTAATTGTGATTTTGAGTCTTGTGACCAGTGATTCATAGTATGCAATTTTATTAGTACAAGTAAAGGTGATTCAAAATACCTTAGGGATGGAATCCCCTTGTGGTGTGATGAACAAGATACCAACCCCTAAGACGTGACCAATATGAGACCTGTCAAAATATAGTTTCCATGGTGATGTAGGCTCTACATGAAAGATAGACTCATCTAGAAAATCAATTATCTACTATTACTTGCCCTTTTATTGACTTGTGCTCAACATATTATATGTCATATTCACTTAAAATCATGACCCACTTTGCTAACCAGCCTGTTAATGCTGCCCAACTTAGAAGATACTTTAGTGGATCAATCTTAGCTACCAGGTACGTTTGGTGATTTAGCATGTAATTTCTTAGTTTCTGTACTGCAAATACAACTTCAAGGCATGCATGTTCAATGGTTGTATAGTTCAGCTCATATCCTATTAGTGTGTGATTGATATAGTATATGGCTCTTTCTTTTTCTCAGTCATTTTGTGTCAATAGTGCCCCCAATGAATTTGTAGTTGCAAAGACATACAAGATCAACAACTTTCCTTCAATGGGTGGCATTAGGATAGGTGGTGTCAATATATATTCTTTGATTTGTTCAAAGGTTGTGTGGCATTTGTCTCTCCATACAAAGGGGATACTTTTGCATAGCAGATACTGAAATGGTTGACACTTATCTACCAATTGTGCGATGAAGTGTCAGATGGATTGCATTCTACCCTGAAGTGTTCTCAACTCGCTAATTCCTTTTGGTGGAGGCATGTCTAGTATTGCTTCGACCTTTATGGGATCAACCTCTATGCCAATTGTGAAACTATGTAGCCCAATAGTTTTCCCGAAGTAACCCCAAAGACACATTTTTTGGGTTCAAGCGAACCTTGTAATCTTCTAGCCATCTAAATTTTTTGTCCGGGACCCTAAGATGATCTTTCCATGTCAAATATTTTTCCAAAAGGTCATCCAGATAATCTTCCATTAGGATATGCATCATGTCATGAAAGATTTTTGTCATAGCTTTTTGGTATGTTGCACCTGCATTCTTTAAGCCAAAAGGCATGACATTCCAACAGTATGTTCCCCATGGGCATGTGAATGTCATTTTGTTTTGATCCTTGGCTGCAATGTGGATTTGGTTATAGCCTGAGAAACCATCCATGAGAGACAACATATCATACCCTGCTATGGGATCAACAATCATGTCTCTATTCAATAATGAGAAATCATCTTTTGGACAAGCCTTATTTAAATCTCTAAAATCCATATAGATGTGGATTTGTCTATTTGGTTTTATGACAAGGAGAATGTTGGATATCTAGTCAGCATAGTCTATTGATCTTATGAATCCAACATCCAATAACTTTGTTAGTTCATCCTTTACCAATAGTGCAATCTATGGATGCATTTTCTATAATTTTTGTTTGAGTATTTTGATACTTGGAATTAAAGGAAGATGATGCAATACCATTTCTGGATCTAGGTCTAGCATGTCAGCATATTACAATGTGAAGTTAACTTTCCTTTCTATGAAGAATCGTTCAAATTCAGGTTTTTCTTCTTTTGACAATGATGCGGCCAAGAGAACCATTTTGGGATTCTCTAGTGTAGCTATGCTAACTTTTATGGTGTCTTCAATAAGAATTTCCAATTTTTCCTATGTTATAGGAAGAAAGTCCAATCCTCCATCCTTAGGAACCTCAGAGAGGTTTTCACCTTTGGATATGTCCTTTATTTTTACTCTTTTATTTTTCATAAGGTGCCTTGTGGTTTTCACCTAAAGACATTTCTTTTTTATTTTATTCTTTGTATTTTTGCGACTGGAGGATTGCACAGTCTCCCTGAAGTAAGTTGCACAATCTAGGTCAATAGAAAATCCTGCTTTGTGATCACCCCACGATATTCCCTCTCAGAGTCCCATGAACTTTGCAATGGCCTCATCATTCTAAAAGATATCCATAGCAGGTGGTTCTTGTTGGTCCCAATCAATAAGTTGTGGGTAAACATGGGAAATCCCATCGTCAGTGTTAGAAAAAGATGGGGAAGATGCAAAAAGCATACAAATTGAAGCCTCAAGTGTGAAGGAAAAGTTGTCAATTTCAACTTCCATGTCAGATGCAATGGATGGACCATATTCAGATTCAGATGAGTTGTATTCATAGTCATAATAGGGTATAAAATTATGACCATCATGACTAGTGGTTGGTATTTCAGAGGCATGGACAGTAGGTTCAAGCATGTGAGGCTCATGGGTGACCTCAGGAATGGGGTGGGATAATTCAGATGTTGCTGACGATAATTTATGTTCATCTGGATCCTAAGGAATGCTTACCCATTCCTTATTTTTAGAATGACGGTCAATAGGACCAATGTTGTATTCTTGTCAGAATATTTCTTTAAAAGGGGGTTGGCCAAGTTCCGGGAATAGTTCATCAATATCATAGTTACTCAGGGTTTTGTCAGATCCCCATTCCCATTCATTAGAGTCAGTTTCAGTAAGGGATTCTTCACTTGTCTCGACACTTTATGGAGCCATTACGTCCTCCCTTGAAAGTTCATAGGTACGTCGATTGTCAGTTCCAAGTTGGTCAAACCCTAGCCCTATGTACCTTGGTCTTGCAGAAATAATAATAGGTTCTCTCCTTCCATTATTGGCTTTTCCAAGGCCACTTGTGTTGAAAAAACCTATTGCCTTGCATATGTCATAGCCTTTTCCATAGAGATTCACTAGTAGTGGAGATAATCCTTCTGGGTGTCTTTAGATCTAGTTATCTGTGTTAATAATGACTTCATCACTCATATCTCCCCATAGTGTGAATATTGTTTTTGGTGGAACCTTCAAATTTTTTTTAGGCTCGACTACAAAACACGATCTATCATATACTTTAGGTGACTTAGGTATTGTGGTAATAAAGTAAGCCATATTTAGTTTGAATTCTCCATAGCCAAGGTCTTGGATCTGAAGGTCATTACTTGGTATGGAGGCTGAGGAGGATGGTGTGGTAGAAGTTGATGGAATGGATGATTTGGTGAGTGCAGACGGGTCAATATATTTTGAAGGGGTGGAAGTTGAGGCTTCTCGATTGATGGGGACCTGGTGCTCAACAGTGGCTCTCAGATTGGTATAGTATTGAAATGGATTAGGATCTCCTGGGATAGTAATTTCAGTACCATCAAAAGGGAACTTTAGACATTGGTGGTATGTGGAAGGAATGGCCTTTAAGGCATGAATCCATGGGTGACCAAGTAAGATATTGCAATGTATGTCTCGATCCAGGACTTGGCATATTGTATCTATAATAATTGGTCCCACACAAATTGGAATTGTGATGACACCTTTAGAAGCACATTCATCATCATCATATGCCTTGATGATAATGCTCTTGGTAGCATCCACACATGCATCAAAGAAGCCAAGACCTTTAACCAATTTTAGAGAGTAGATGCCCAATCCTACTCTGCCATCTACTAAGACTCATCTAACCTTATGTTTATGGACAAAACCTCGATATGAAGGGCATCATTATGAGATGGTTTGGGTGAGGAATATTTAGTGTCTGAAAAGGTAATGTGGTGAGGTGAAGTCAACTATCTGACCATAGTTTTGAAATGATTGACATCAATTTTGTTTGGGATGGAAGACTCTTGCAAGAATTTATCCAAGATGGCCTTATGAGTGGGTGAGATGTGAATAAATTTAAGGATGGAGATTTGAGTGGGTGTTTTGTTCAATTGCTCGTTAAGGTTGAAATATGGCTTAGGTTTTCATGGCTTGGCAAATGGAACAAGTATGGTAATTTTAGGCTACTTGGGATGGTGACCTTGCCTTTACGTGTTGTGATATTGCATTATGGGACCTTTAAAATGGTAATGTTATTGACACATTTATATTCATCAACAGTGCAAAGATTGTTAATGATGGTACCACCAAAATAATTTCAAGGCACAACGGATGTGATTGGATTGATTATTGTTATTCTTTGTGCTAGATAAGGAGGGGTTGCCAGAACCATTATCCTGCAGTGGGTTCTTGTGGATTGTATGATCTGCATTAGATGCAAACTGTTGACCTCCTAACTCAATGGTATGGTTTTCAATAAGGTTTTGCACAAGATTTTGTAACTAACAGCAAGAGGAATTTTTGTGCCCTTTGACATGGTGGTAATCACAAAATGCATTATCATCCCACCACGATAGCTTGAACTGACTAGGGTCATACATTTTAGGTTCTTCCAAGGTTATGACACCATTTTGGAAAAGTTTCTTTAATACAATTTTGATAGGCTCACCTAAGGGAGTGTATGTGTGTTTTTGAATTTTTCATGGTTGACGTGGCTACATTTGATTAGATTGAGAAAGATTATTTTGAATACCATTGGTAGTTGGTGTGGGTGTGGTCACAAGTGCATTTTTATTTTGAACACCTTTGATGGTGAGTACATGACCTGTTGTATTAATTATTTTTGCATCGGCCACACCGTCATTAGTGATGTGTTTATTCTTAACCCAGTATTTGGTTTTGTCATTGGAATTACTTGGGTTAGTTTTCATGGTGTTGTTGATTATTTTTCCACCATATTTCAATTCGCCTTTGGCGATTAAGGCTTTTTCAAGTTGAACACCTTTTTTAACAAGGTCAACAATGGTGGTACAACAATGGAATTTTAAGCCATATCTTAGCAGTCCTAGGATATTTTCGACAGACATGGTGACTTTCTCCTTTTCAGGTATTTCTACCAGACATCTACTTGCTAAGGTTCTCCATCTTTGAAAGAATGGGATAAAAGTCTCTCCTGCCTCCTCTTGGGTAAGTCTTCATAAGGAGGCAATGTCAATATCCGTGTCAATGTTATAGGCATAGTTTTCAACAAACTTGTTTTCCAATTCATCCCAAGTTTTGATTCCTTTAGGCAATAGCAAGAACCACTCTAGTGCATGGCCTACGAGATTTCTAGAGAAGAGTCTCATGAGATAGGTTTGTTCATATGCAATGTCCATGCAACTGGTGGTGAATTATCTTATGTGTTCAATGGGGTTTGTATTTCCTTTGTATTTAGGGAAATGCAACACCACATATCCATGAGGAAATGGTGACATATACAAGGTTGTGTCAAATGGATATGGACATAAGTCATGTGACATGTAAGAATTTTTGGCTAACTATTGCAAGGTCTCCACTTGCATTTGAAGATCAACAAGTTTGAGTGTGAGTGTCTCCACAATTTGGTTGTTGGTAGCATCACACATGTTGGTGATAGGTATGGATTGAGTGCCCACTTGTTGTGATGAGATGTGTGGATTTGGGATTTGTTGTTGGTGAGAAAAATGAGTTTTCTAATTTGGTTGTTGTTGGAAATGAATTTTTTGATGAGGGATGTGTTTTTGTGTATGGACTTGAGATGCATAAGTTGGGATGTGGGATCCTGCCATGTTGAATTGAATTTGGGGGCCTTGTTGGATTTGAGCATGTTGATGCCCAAATTGAGTGGAAAATTGGGTGCCTCGATTTCCTTTCCCAAATAGGTAATTATGGCCTTGAGGAATGTTGGTATTTTTCCTCAAGGGAATGTTGGTATTTACCTATGAGGAATTAGGTTGGATGCCTTGAATGACAACTCTTCATTTATTTCTCCCAAAAGGGTTTGATGAGTTGGTTGCCATAGCATTTTAAGAACCTAATGAGAGATTTTTTGATGTACTCATGGAACTAGATGAAGTCCCAAAGAGGTTTGAGGTGGTTGCACCCATTGTTGATCCAAACGTTTGTGAAGGAATAGTCAATGTTTGTTGGGGGATGGATTGTGATGTGGTGTTGGTTTGGGTAGATGATCCCCCAATAGATGTTGTGTTGATCATGGTGGATGCATTGGTTGTGGTGGTAGCATGACCAAGGGAGGTAGCATTAATGGTGTTAATGAAATTTTGTGAAGTGGCTCCAATGGAAGTATTGTGTGATTGGGGATCAAGAAATGTTGCTCTAATAGTGTTGATATTAAATCCTTTTGGTACCCTAGCCCCTCGGTCAAGGAGCATGGCTAGATATCTAGATGAGTCATTTAGAATTATTTCTTCCACAAAAGAGGCCACTTCTAGGTTTTGGATAGCAACTTGTATGTCTTCTTCGATGACTCCCCCATTTTGGTCTCTACGGACAAATTGTTGAAAAAGCTTGCGTGAAGAGGATGGAATGAACATCTCACTGAAAGGATTAATGAATGAATTCCCCATGTTGGTATTTGTATTCATGCCATTCATTTTATTGGGGAAATTGTAGGTATTAACATTCATGTCATTTGAAAAGTTGCAAAGGTTGGTGTATTGACCAAAAGAACCCATGAGTCTTCTTTTTCTCTGCAATCTAGTTTCAACCATAAAAAAGTTTTCTCAACTTTGGGGAAAATGCTGGAGGATGATCTAAATATGAAAATGTTATGACCCTATATATTTTTTGGGATTTTTTGGAATAAAATAATGCTATGCAATGATGGTGAGTGGTAATGAAAATGAGACTAAAATGAAACTAAAGGTATGTAAATTCAAAGGATACTACTATAAATGGTATGAGACCAAAAGTGAAAAGACTAATGGTATGCAAAGGATACTCAAGATGCACTCACTAATGGTAAATCTAAGGAGATGTAAAATTGACCACTCAAAGTTTTGGCAATGCTTCAGGTTTGGAATATCAATGGACTGTAAAAGGACAAAGGAGGACAAAGTGAAATTTCTACACTAGACTAATGAGTGGGAAATAATTCACAAAAGGTAATGACTAAAGACAAAAGGTTGATTGAGTCCAATGATAACCTACATTTGAATGCAAAGGTTTGACAAAGGGTGATGAGGAATCTACTCCTAAAATCTATAAAAAATGAGTGTCTAAGAGGATGGTAAAGTCTAATAATGCAACTAATGAAATGCAATGGAATCCTATCGAGACCTAAGAATGTTACCTATAGTGAAAAAATGAGGGAAGTTGAGAAATTCAATATTTGGTTTGACAAAAATAGAGAAAAATGAGTGGAATATTTTATGGATAGAATGGAGTCTCAATTTTCTGACAATGAAATGATTTTTTTTGGAAACTGGCAAATGCATTGCAGCAATTGCATCGTAGAAAATCAGATGCATTGTGGTAAAGGTAATTGTGGTGTTTGGGAAAGTAGATGTAGTTTAGAATGGAAATTGTAGTGTTTGATCAAGCAATTGTGGTGAAAGAGAGCCAATTGCATTGCAACAGAGCGATTGTGGATCAGAATTTAGCACTTGCAGTCTGAAATAGTGTATGCAGTTTAGAATGGTGAATGTGGTGTTTTATAAATCAACTGTGGTGAAAGAAAGTCAATTGTGTTGCAATAGAGAAAGTGTGGCTCGAAATTTAGCATTTGTGGTCTGAAATAGTAGTTACATCGCATAAAGGTGATTTTGACAAAAATTCACCAAATTGCAAGGATTTTGTTTTCAGTTTTGGCAGTGTTGTTTTAGATTTTAGGATTGATGTTTATTTGTTCAAGTTGTCTGAATACACTTGGAAAACACATGATGTAGTATGAAAGTGAAAAAAAACCACATAGAAAACATTTAAAAAATCCTATGGCTACAAAGACAATATTCTTTTGGATCCCACATGGATTTTATTCCAACCGCATATTCTTAGCGGATGAATTCAGAAGCTTGGCCCCATGGGCTCCCCCTTACAGTGCACTGACTTCTCAATTGTGGTGTTTATGCAGTGTTTTATAAATCAATTGTGGTGAAAGATAGTCAATTTTGTTGCAACAGAGCGAGTGTGGCTCAAAATTTAGCATTTGTGGTTTGAAATAGCAATTTCATCGCAAAAAGGTGATTTTGACAAAAATTCACCAGATTGCAAGGATTTTGTTTTTAGTTTTGGCAGTGTTATTTCAGATTTTGGGATTGATGCTTATTTTTTCAAGTTGTCTGAATACACTTGGAAAACACATGATGTAGTATGAAAGTGAAAAACAACCACATAGAAAATATTTACAAAATCCTATGGCTGCAAAGACAGTATTCTTTTGGATCTCACATGGATTTTACTCCAACTGCATATTATTAGTGGATGAATTCAGAAGCTTGGCCCCATGAGCTCCCCCTTATAGTGCACTAAATTCTTAGGGCAACCAAGCTTCCATCCTCCATGAAACTCCCATGGAAAATTGATCATCTCTACTAAAAACTATGTAGGTGTGGGTGCCTTGGCAACGACCATTGCTGGACCAAACAATAGAAGGTTTTTGGTCAATAAAAACAAGGGTTTTAATTTAGGCACCCATTCAAGTGGTTATACATGGGGCACAAGATTAAGCTCCATTAAGGAGGCACTCTAGCCTGAAGAGGTTAAGATCAACAAGGTTTTGGGGAGTACTACTTGGTCCATATGACATATCTGCACTCGTAATCCTAGGCTTTCCCTTAGGATTCACATTTATATATCGATCAGGAGTAGCTCGGCTAAAGAGCTTCATTGCCGGTTTGAGTCACTTTGGGGTGAGTACTTTTTCCCACCAAAGAAGGCCCAGTTTCTAAAGTTAAAAAAATCAAGAAAACATATTCATAGTTCAATCAATCTTTGTTGAAAAACAAAGAGAGAGAACACCAATATGTTTGACTCACACTCACATGGTTGTTCTTTTTAAAACCCAAATTGAAATATGAAGATGTGACAACTAACTAAATCAAAAAACACAACAGAAATGCATTCATTTTAACTCTTTGTAGTGTTATCAAGCAAAAGGGTTAATTTTAACTGTTTGTAGTGTGAGCTATCTAACAGCTCATTTTAAACCCATGAAAATGTGATTGTTCTTTTTAACCTCATGCAAGTGCGTGATTGTTCATTTTAACTAATGAGTGAAATGCATGATTGAAAAAAAATAAAAATAACCAAGGGTTAGATTCTAGCTTGACACACACTATAACAGACATATTAGTATCAAAAAAAATCTTTAATCTAAACAAAGATAACAAAAAAAATGGAAATCCAAAAGGAAAAAATTAAAAATAAAAAATTGCTTTACCAATCGCTTGCATCATAGCAAAGCAGATGTGTCGTTCGGGATTGTAGATGTGGCTCGGTATGTCGAATATGGCTCCCTGTCTATCGGATGCGGCTTAGGTTGTCAGTTGCATTGCGATAAATCAGATGCAGGGCAATAGAGCGGTTGTATCTCAGGAATTGTTGAATGTGTCATTTCGTACTTGTACTTGCAAAATGACAAAAAAAACATACAACAGCCTACAAAAATGTGTCAAAAAAAAACTTCGGGTTCACCAATGTAACTGAGGATTTTTTTGCAAGATTAGATTGTTAGCAAACATACTTCCAAGTATTATTAAACATTTGCCAATTGGGATTTTTTTTCCCCCAAAAAATGAAAAAATTCACCAATAAAATTAATATGTTTTATCAAGAATTATATAGGATTCACCAGGATTTTACACCTTCGCTGAGGGGGGGGTTTCTTAAAGTTTTCCCAAACATGCATATTATATGAAACCCACAATAATCAATGGAATGCATAGGAAATAAATAAAGAACAAAGATGAAACGAGCTCACCTAGTCCTGCATCCTCCATGACTGATTTCCATTGTACCTTCTAGCTTACTGAAATGTAAAATGTGCCCTCAGATTTGATGAGCAACTCTATACTATAAACTAGACCTAAGAAAAGTGTTGAAGGATTTTCTAAATGCCTATGAAAAATAAATTAAATCCTATATGCAATTAGCTAAATGATGAAACAAAACAATCTTAAAACTCAAAGAGATTTAAAGATCCTTTGAGATATTCAAGATTAAATTAAGAGATGCAAGATTATTCTCGATTATTCCAGATTGTCCAAAATGAGGACAAAATTGGTCATTTTATAGAATAAGATTTTGGATGGATGGATGAGATTGAAGATTGGGAAATGCGCTAGAATCAATGGTCAAGATTCAAATGACAACTCTCAATTAGGGTTAGGGTAAGATTTTAAAATGAGTTGACAAGATGTAATTTAAGAAATTAAATCAAGGATGGAGAATAAATGTGACAGTGAGATGAAAATTAGTAAAATCAAAAGGATAAAAATTGAACAAGAAGATGAGATTTGAAAAATAAAGAATTTTAGTAATTACTTGATTTATAGAAAAATATTACCATTTTGAATTAAAATTAATTCAAAATATGGATTAAGTGTGATAGTAAATAATTGATTTTAAGATTATTTACTAAAAGAAGTGGCAATTAACCATGTGAGGCCATTTTAAATAAATTGATTTATTTAAAAGGATGGAAATGTCAAATAAGGCAATTAAATAATTAAAGATAATTATTTAATTTAGAGAAGGTGATCGATTAATTAAATTAATTAATAAATCTATTTAATTAAAAGAAGACTTGAGAATTAGTGACATATTAAATAAATAAATATAATATATTTATTTAATAATCAGGAGGACATAAGTGGCAAATATTAATTAAATAAATTGAGAAATTTATTTAATTATGGGAAAACTTTAGATAGTTAGTGACACATTAATTAAATAAATAAATAAGATATATTTATTTAATAATCATGAAGAATAAAAAGACATGAATTAATTAAATAATTATGAATTATCTAATTAATAGTCAAAGGTGGATAAAGGACATAATTAAAATGTCATAATTATGCTAGGATGAAAGTGGTAAAATAGAGCTTGCAGGCCTAGGTCATTTTTATGTGTCTACACTAACCTATAGATGACTTTCGGTAATCTTGCAAGGTAGATGACAACTTTGAAAACTTTACAACTTTCTCCAATCTTTCTCTTCAATGGATATTCAACCTAAATCACCTTGTAGTCAATGGAAATGGGTTCTCCCCATATGTGAGGCATAAACATAAGTATAGGGTTCCTATTTCACACTTGCTACACTCAAAGACACCAAAGGGATCTCAATCCAATGAACGATGAAAGACGTGATGTGAAAATAGGGTATATTAGGATTTGAATTCAGATTACAAGAGGGGTTCACCACCATGTAAGAAGTTGGAAAAGACAATGAAATTTAAGATGAAATGCAAAACCCTAGTTTGATGTGATGACCTACAAAATGACCCAGAAAAGTAAAAAAAATAACATAGAAATTTGGAAAATAGAAAGTGTGCACTTAGAAACTTGTAGAGGCTTGAATGAAGACTATAAATTTTGTTGGTCCTAAAATTTTTCCCTACTAGGACTCATTCACCATTCTGGGTGAATCAGTCCTGATTCTGGATTTTTGCACCGAAGAGGTTTTAGGCAAATGGGTATCCAAATCTACAAAGATATCTGAAAAACACCTACAGTAGGACTCATTTTCCACTTGTGGTGAATGATTCTAGTTTGGATTTTCTAGAAGTTCAAAGTTATGATCTACACCTCTCAGTCTACTCTTTTTGCTTCTCTAAGTTTCTAGATCTAAAACTTCAATTTTGGGGTTATAGATGACCTTTTAGTGAAGATTATGGCCTTGCATATAGGGAGACAACTCCAAAAATATTATAACCTAATCTTCAATGATATTCAAGTCTTTGAAACACCTAGATATTCAATTACACAAAGAAAGAGAGAAAAAGTGTTGATCATTAGGGAATAGGGGTTTTCCTTGGTCAAACCCCTTTTACATAGTTAAACCAAATGATGAAACAATGAAACAAGGACATGAAACATAGGATGTGAGACTTGAATAATGATATGATTTATTTGTTGAAATTATGTATATGTTTGATGGTGTTGAAATTAATGTTGTCATTGATTTTAGCATAGTTCATGTTGTGTAAAGATGGTATTTGTATAGTTGAGATGTTTTAGAAGTGCTTAGAGTACATAGAGCTATATTTATGAAGTTGTGGTTGTTTTTTTACCAAGTGATTTTGAGAAAATTTGAGAAATAATGGAAGTAGTTTTGAAGTGTGTTCTGAATGTGCTCTGATATTTTTTCTCTACATTTTCTCTATATTGATCCTATGCCTATGTGGATCTGTAAGTATGTTCATAAGCTTCAATGGATTTTATATACTGAGTTTTATCTTCTGAGTCGATGGCGAATAGAAGGTGTCTTCATTGGTGCAAAAATTGGTTTGGAAGAACTATCTATTTATGGACTAGGAGAAATGTTTTGGCTCCACAGTCTTCTGATATTTTCTTTCAAATCTTGAAGATCTGGGAGATGACACTTTCTGATGGTTTCTATGTTCTAAAAAAATTTCTTGTGGTTTGGCACTCTAGAAGACCTGCTCTAGAGCTTCTATGTTTTGTTGATTGGCCCAAATGGACTGATGAAGTGTTCTCTATGAATGAAGTTTGTTGTAACTGCTATGGATGTACCTAAGGTGTTCTTAGAGATGGTAAAATTTTAGGTGAAGCATGTTGAGAGATCCACATGTGTTTATCTTGCTAGAGCTGCATGTACTTCAAAGATCATTGGTGTTTTTATTAGCTTTGGCCGACCTGGTGTCTACATGTTACACTAAGCTTTTGCATCATCTTAAGAAAGTTTTTTCTTGACCCAAGATGTTGTTTGGGTCCCAAATTAAATATGTAATTGCTCCTCTCTCATTCTTATCCACCGCGAGAATATTGAGTAGCCGACCTAGTTTGAATGTGTAAATGAAATTGTATAGCCGACCTTGGAGAATGTTCCTAAGGTTGAAGATGGTATAAAATCAAATCAAATTGTAGATAATTTGATATCCATCCATCCATCTATGAATCGAGCAAGTGAGTGAAGTGTGCAAACAAGTGTGAAAATTAGAGAGTGGAAGAGTGAATTAAGGAAATAGTACTTTAAGGTGTTAGATTCCCGAAATCAGTGAGTTGATGGCAACTATAGTCTTCTAATTAGGTTGTGAATGTGTGGAACCCTAGTCATGGATATTCATTTATAACTTTTTATTTTCTCTAATAAGTGAGCCTCCTTTCTAGACAGTGAGTCCTTTGAAGGTAGTGAGCCCTTGCATTTGGGTAGTGAGCCTTTGTATCTTGTCTTGCATTACTACTATATTGTGAGTTAATCCTCACCGTGGTTTTTCCCTCATTGGGTTTGCCACATAAATCTAGTGTCTCTAGTGTTTTCTTTCTATTATCTTCATTTCATGTTTACAATTAATAACAGATTGAAGTTAAAGAGAAAAAATTAAGTTTAAAAGTAAAGTGATTTGATACAACTAATTCACCCCCCCTCTTATTTTTCTTGTGCATTTTAACAATTGGTATCAGAGATTTGGTTCCTTGATGAAAATATTAACCACTTGAGGTAGATCAAATGATGCACAAGTTGTAGATTCCTATTTTTGATGGAGCCAATTATAGTGACTAGAAAGAGTAGATGAGAATTTATCTGATTTCAGTAAATTTCAATACCTAGAAAGTTATGAAGAAAAAGTATGTGATACTAGTAGTTGGTCCTTCCTATTTTGATGAGGTTCCAGCCTTTGAAGAGAATGAAAGAGAAAGGTATGATATCTTCAGTGCTTTATCTAAAACTAAAAGAACATAAGTTATTTCTCTACCTACTACTCATAAAGTATGGACAAATTTGAAAGATATTTATGAAGGGAATGATAGAGTAAAATTTTCAAGTAAACTAAGTGCTGAGCAAAAATTTGAGAACTTAAAAATAGAAAAAGGATAAGGCATTGCAAGCTATTATTAGAGAGTTGAAATTATAGCAACAAAAATCAAGAATCAAGGTGGCACCATGCTAGATGAAGATATGATTGAAAAGATCTTGATGACCTTACCAAACAATTATAGTGACAATGTATCTGCTCTTGAAGAATAATATGATATGATGACATTTACTAAGGAACATCTATTTGGTGTCTTGACTACATTAAAGATGAGAAGATTTTCAAGAGATAAGGAGAAGACTGAAACAAACTTTAAAGAAATGAAGATAGAAGATGACTTGGATGATGATGATTCAAAAGATTTGGAAGCAAATTTCACAAGGAGATTGAAGAAAGGTATTGGTAAATACAAAGGTAAGTTACCCTTTACATGTTTCAGTTGTGGAAATATTTATCATTATGCATCAAGATGTCCTAATAGATCTACACAATAGAATAATAAAGATAATAATAACAATCATAAAGATAAAATGGATAGGAAGTTCAAGAAATTGTACTATGTCAAAGAAGATGCAGGAATTTTTGATGATGAATCTAACTTTGAGGAAGATAAATATGAACGCTTGTTTCTAGCACTAGAAAATAAGTTGTATCCATTAATCATTGGAGATATGCAAAGGAATCTGGTCTAGAAAGCCAGAAGGATGAAATAAAAGGTACTCTAGTAACTTCTTTTCATGCCAGATAGGAGGAAGAATTTTGGGTAATTGACAACAGATGTTCAAATCATATGACTGGAGATAAGAGTAAGTTTACTAAACTTGAAAAGTGTGATGGAGGTAGTCATGTTTGGAGATGACTCTAGAGCAAATATTGTTGGTAAAGGAACAATTATTTTTTATGGAAAACATAATACTGATGATGTTTACTATGTAAATGGTTTAAGTCATAATATTTTAAGTGTTGTACAAATGTGCAACAAAGGTTTTAAGCTTGTGTTTTAGGATAAAATGTGTGAGATCAAGAAAGAACCTAGAATTGTGGTAGAAGATGGAAGAATAACTCATGTAAACATCTACCAACTTAAAGGTGGAGATGGTCAGTATTCTGTTTCTTAGATTAATGAGAGTTGGCTCTAGCACTGGAGGATGGGACATGTGAATTTTGATAATCTGATTAGGATCATTTCTAGGGAAGCTATTAGAGATTTTCCTGTAATCATAAAGCCTTCACATTCAATCTATAGAAGTTTTCAGATGGGAAAACAGACAAGGAAGAATTTTAAAGGAAAGGATCAATCATCTACCGGAATGCTATAATTAATCCATACAGACCTGTGTGGTCCTACAAGAACATGAAATCTAAATGGTGATAGGTACTTCATGCTCTTAATTGATGATTACTCTAGGATGACATGCATTACATTTCTTAGAGAAACATCTCAGGCTCTTGATAGATTCAAAGTATTTAAGGCAAGAGTAGAAAATGAGGAAAATCTAAAAAATCAAATGCTTAAGGTTTGATAGAGGTTGAGATTTTACAGCTGGTGAGTTCAATGCATTTTGTGAATAACATGTGGCATAAAAAGACATTATTCTACTCCTAGAATCCCTCAGCAGAATGGAGTTGTGGAAAGAAAGAACCAAACTATTCAAGAGGCTACCAGAACTATGATGAAAGAAGAAAATGTTCCTAATGTGCATTGGAGAGAAGCAATCCACACTACTATTTACATTCTTAATAGATTTTAGATTAGAGGTAACAACACTAAGACCCCTTATGAGTTGTGGACTAGTAAGACTCCTACTATTAAATACTTTAAGGTATTTGGAAGTAGATGTTACATTAGAAGGGATGATGAAAATATTGTAGAGTTTGATGCTAGATGTGATGAAGTAATTTTCCTTGGATATTCAAACAACAACAAACCTTACAGATGTTTTAATAAGAGACTGAGGAAAATAATTGAAAGTTATAATGTAAAATTTGATTAAGCTATGTATAGACCAGTGGAAATAAATGAAGTTGAACTTGATGATCCTATCTATGTACAAATACAAGAAGAAGAAAAGGAAGAGAAAGAAAAAAGTAATGAAATAGAAGAGATTTTGGAACCTAAACCTAAGACTCCTAAATATGTTTAGAGAAATCATCTAGAGGAATAGATAATCCAAGACAAAAGTGAAGGAGTGAAGACAAGAAGCAAAGTTGTCGAGGTAAACTTGTGTTTACTTTCTAAGATAGAACCTAAGACTGTGAATGAAGAATGTGATGATGAAAGTTGGGTTAGAGAAATGAAAGAGGAACTATAATAGATAGAGAAGAATGAGACATGGGAACTAGTCCCTAGACCTACAAACAAGAATTTAATTGGTTCAAAATGGGTATTTAGAAATAAGTTGAATGAAGATGGTGAAGTGGTAAGAAATAAAGCAAGACTTGTATGTAAAGGATATTCATAGGTTAAAGGAATAGATTTTGAAGAAACTTTTTCACCTATAGCAAGAATGGAGGCCACTCAGATGTTCTTGGCATTTTTATCTTATAAATACTTCAAAGTATATCAGATGGATGTCAATTCTGGATTTTCGAATGGAGAATTGGAAGAAGAAGTGAATATGGAGTAACTAGAAGGTTTTTAGCTATCTGAAAAACCGGACATGGTTTGTAAATTAAAGAAGGCATTATATGGACTTAAACAAGATCCCAGAGCTTGGTATGCAAGACTAGATAAATACCTAACAAAGAAAGGATTCAACAAAGGGTCCATAGATAGCAATGTTTACTTCAAGGTTGAGAAAAACAAGATATTGATAATTGTGGTATATATTGATGAAATCATATTTGGTGGAAATGAAGGTATGTGTAAGATATTTAATAAAGAGATGCAAAATGATTTTAAAATGTCTATGATTGGTGAATTGAATTTCTTCCTTGGACTTCAAGTAAATCAAAATGATAAAGGGATATTCATTTCACAATCCAAGTATGTTAATGAATTATTAAAGAAGTTTGGAATGGATGAATCCAAACCAGTTTGTACCCCTATGGTAACTAGATGAAAGTTGAGTAAGAATGATGAATCTACTATAGTTGATAAGAATGTGTATAGATCTATGATTGGTGGATAGTTATATCTTACTGCTACTAGACCTGATATCATACATGCAGTATGTTTAGTTGCAATATTTCAAGTAGAACCTAAGGAAGTACATGTCACAACTATGAAGAGGATATTCAAATATCTTAAAGGAACTCTAGATTATGAGTTATGGTATCCTAAGGACAATGATTTCACTTTGAATGCCTAAACTGATGTAGATTGGGTGTGTTGTGTAGATGAATAGAAGAGTACAAGTGGTGGTGCATTCTTCCTTCAAGGAAGATAAGTTTCATGGTTGAGAAAGAAAAAGGATTCAGTTTCTTTATCCACTGCAGAAGTAGAGTATATTGCAGCATCATCCTATTGTACATGGGTACTTTGGATGAAGCAAACCCTAATGGAAATAGGTGTGCTAAGTGATGAACCTACTTCTATATTTTGTGAAAATACAAGTGCTATAAATATTTCAAAGAATCCAGTGATACATTCTAGAACAAAGCACATATATGTCAAGTATCACTTCTTGAGGGAGAAAGTATTGAAGAATGAAGTTAGACTTGAATATGTACCTACCAAGGAACAAGTTGTAGACATATTCACTAAGGCCCTTTCAAAGGATACTTTTGAGTATCTTAGAGGGAATTTAGGTGTTACTACCCCTCCTTATTTGAAATAAGTGCCCATGGAGGTGCATCATTCCACTTGTTCTTTTGTTCTAGACTGATGATGGAGGTCTACTCCTCAAGGGGAGTAGAGAAGTACATTGTTGCAGTATGTGATGTGGGTGTACTCCCAAGGGGGAGTGAATAGAGCTTTATATGGAAAGAATTTCCTTTTCCATTGATGTCAAAGGGGGGGAGAGAGAGAGAGAGTCATGTGAAAATTTTATGCTTGGTAGGTTGTCACTTTAGAAAATCATGTGTGTTGTATTTGATGGTTTTTCAGATCATATGTTGCCATCAATGACAAAGGGGGACATTGTTGCATGTATGGATGTGTTTGATGGTGTTTTCATTGATGTCAACATAGTTCATGTTGTGTAAATATGGTATTTGTATAGTTGAGATACTATATAAATTCTTAGAGTACATGGAGCTATATTTATGAAGTTGTGGTTGTGTTTTTTCCAAGTGCTTTTGAGAAAATTTGAGAAATAATGAAAGAAGTGTTGAAGTGTGTTATGAATGTGCTATGGTATTGTGCTCTTTATTTTCTCTGTATTGATCCTATTCCTATGCAGATCTATAAGTATATTCATAAGCTTCAATGGATTGTATATACTAAGTTTTAGCTTTTGAGTTGATGGCGAATACAAGGTGTGTTTGTTGGTGCATGAACTGGTTTGGAAAAACTATCTGTTTGTGGACTAGGAGAATTGTTTTGCCTCTGTACTCCTTTGATATTTGCTTTTAGATCTTGCAGATCTAGGAGATGACTCTTTCTAATGGTTTTTGTGTTCTTACAAACTTTCTTGTGGTTTTGCGCTCTGAAAGACTTACTCAAGAGCTTCTATGTTTTGTTGATTGGCCCAGATGGACTGATGAAGTGCTCTATGTGAATGAAGTTTTTTGTAACTACTACGGATGTACCTAAGGTGTTATGAGAGATGGTAAAATGTCTGGTGAAGTGTGTTGAGTGATCCGCATGTGTTTATCTTGCTAGAGATGTGTGTACTTCAAATATCATTGGTGTTTTCATTAGGTTTGGCTGACTTGGTGTCTACACATTACACTAAGATTTTGCATCATCTTAAGAAAGTGTGTTCTTGACCCAAGATGTTGTTTGGGTACCAAATTAAATATTTAATTGGTCCTCTCTCATTCCTATCCACCATGAGAATATTGGGTCTCCGACCTAGTTTGAATTTGTAAATGAAATTGTATAGCCGAGCTTGGAGAATGTTCCTAAGGTTGAAGATGATATAAAAGAAAATCAACTTGTAGTGAATTTGATATCCATCCATCCATCCATCCACGAATCGAGAAAGTGAGTGAAGTGTGTGAACAAGTGTGAAAAGAAAAGAGTAGAATAGAAAATTAAGATAATATTACTTTAAGGTGTTATTTTTTTGAAAGGAGTGAGCTGATGGCATCGACAATCTTATGATCAGGTTGTGAATTTGTGGAACCCTAGTGGTGGATCTTCATTTATATCTTTTTATTTTTTATAGGAAGTGAGCCTCCTTTATGGATAGTGAGTCCTTTGAAGGTAGTGAGCCCTTTCATTTTGGTAGTGAGCCCTTGCATTTTGGTAGTGAGCCTTTATATCCTAGTAGTGAGCCCTCTGGCAATGAGCCTTTGTATCTGGTATTGCATTACTAATATATTGTGAGTTAATCCTCACCGTAGTTTTCCCCTCATTGGGTTTTCCACTTAGGTCTAGTGTCTCTAGTGTTTTCTTTTTGTTATCTTCATTTCATGTTTACACATAGTAATAGATTGAGGTTAAAGAGAAAAGATTAAGTTTATAATTAAAGTGATTTGATACATCTGATTCACCTCCCACTCTCAGTTATCTTGTGCATTTCAATAGTCTTGTATATCTACAACTCAACACGAAAATGGTCATGAAGGATGTAGATCTTGATATTTTACAATAGGAATAAAATAATGCTTGGTCTTGGATCTTCAATGCTACATCACAACACTAGCTCAACAACATGTTTGATGCTTGATATGCTTGACATGATGATAGATCTTGAATTATTGCAACAATTGATGAAGAATATTGCCCTTGAATGATCTTGGAAGCTATCTTGATGACCTTGGAATGCTTAACCCTTTCTTTCTTGACTTGATAACATTTAGGATTATGTTTCTTGGATCAAATAATCGTTAATTTTATCCCCAAGGCTGACATGGAAGAAATTTGAACTTAAAACCCATTTTTTCTCACTCAAACCTCGAAAATAGCTCAAATGGGACTCATTCACCATCCTAGGTGAATGAGTCCCACCTGGATGGGACTCATTTTCCCAAGGTGGCAAATGGGTCCCACAGGGGCTATTTTTCCTACTAGAATGTTGGGGAATGAAGAAATTAATCTCATATTTTGATTTTGTCAAGTTTTTGTTTAAAATTTTCCTTGGGATGCACAATATGGGGTCATAGGGGCCTATTAATGATGATATTAAGGTCATAACTACAATAGAGTCCAAAATTCAATGTGAAAATGTAAATAAATATAATTTATAACATTAAATTAAGGAAAAAATAGGTCTTTTTAGCTTAGAAGGGCCCTAAATCCCATGTGAATGTGTAAAACACATTAAAACTTTAGGTTAGGTTGACTTGGTTTACAAGCCTCCTAAATTTAATGTGAAATTCTAAATAAATACATTTTGCAACACTAAATTAGGATAGAGTTGAGTTAATTTAGCGTAAGAAGGGCCCAAGACCTAATGTGGATGTGTAAAACACTAGATCAAGGTGACATTAATTTGAGTTTATCCTTAATTATGCCCATATCAAGTGTGAAAAAGTAAAGGGATCCATTTTTCTACACTACATTTAGCTTCCACATTAGTGAGAGGATGAACTTGCTTCAAACTCACACTAAATTAGACATTCAAGAGGGGTCCAAGTGTATCGATGTAGATGGTCTAGGATAACAAAGATCGAGGAAGTGATCAAGCCCCCAGGATCCAAGATCCCAATTCAACCCGATTTAAGAACAAAAGGACACCCACAAGGTGTAATATTTGTAGCAAGATAAGATACATTAACATGCAATGTCAATAACTGGAAGAAATAAAAGAAAAGAAGAAACAAGAAGAGGTGGATCAATCTTTGACCATTTGTCCAACATGATGTGGATCAGATCTAGGTGTTTATCCGAAAAATGAACTCACTCTGAGGTGGTGAAACTCTTGGTTGTCTATCAGGTGAGAAGTCCTGAAAGGTGAGAAACATACACTCATGGTTGGTATGCACCCACACACATGTAAGTGGCTATGGGGAAATTCATGCCTCAGATTGGGCTTCCCGCTCAACCATACCAAAGTTATACCTCCTGATAACTTTAATAAGGTGCCACACAAGAATGATCTTTGAGCTCCATGAGGTAAGAAAAATTTCATATGCTTGAAACTCATACACATTGTAAATGAAAAATAGTGTAAGGAATGTTCAAAGGTTTTTTTCTTAGTTTATGTGAGGTCTCTTTCTTAGGGAACATTGTGCTTAATGTTTCCAAGAGAGAATAATTCAAAGATATATAACACTCTTGGATGAAATCAAGCCCATTGACATCACCAAGGAAAGGATGCATCACAAGAGAAAAGAAAAATCATGCAGTAAAACATGAGTGTCGATGTATGCGTCCACTTTAAAGTGGTTGCTAACACCATTGCTATGAGAAATTTATTTAAAGTAGAAGACATGAGGGCTTATTCGGAAAGCCCTATGCCAGGTCGTATGTTTCTAAATTGAACTACATCAGGAATAAGTATGTCACATGCAATCCAACCTAAGGCATGTCATCCACATCCCAAGCTTGCTCTTATATATTGTACATGAAAGGTGATCAACTAGCCAAAAGAGACAATGACAAGAGACATACGAGGAGGAGGCTAACTAACCCCTTGCCCCCACCTAGTGTAGGACAAGGATGAGTTAAATAGGATGGAAGAAATTATTAGTTGGAGGAATTAGGTTCTTCAACACAAGGAAGAGAACCATGATCCTTAAGATGTTTAATTTTGTTTCTTAAAGCCTTCTATTCGTTAGTAGAATGACCATGAACTCTATGATATGCAAAAAATGAAGTCTTGTAGTAAAATTTCTTTTGTGTTCTTTGAGGGAGAGATATCAAGTTATCCTTGATTATTCTTGCCAAGATACTCTATTGATCAATAGAAGAGGATGTTTCATTATTTTGTGTCATAGATATCTCTTGCTTAGTATTAGTTGTCATACATATGCAAGACTCTTTAGATTGCGAGATTTTGTTCTCTCCTTCAAATGAAGATGTAAAATCTAACAAATTCAAATCATTAGTTTTTTGCGTGATGAGATTGACATTAAGTGAATATTTATTTTTTTGTTTCATTTCTTGAAAAGGATAAAGACCACTAGAGTCTATAAGTTCAAGATGCACTACTGTTAAATTCGGCTTACAAGAATCTTTTGTTAGAGTCTTTATGTTAATTGAAGAGTTGTTTGATGGTTTGATTTTTATGAAAGGACAATAACCAAGATCATGAGTCATTTCTTGCATGTTAGGCTCTATAGGGATGTGGATACATTGTTCTCTAGCACCACATCCTTTTCCACTATATCCAAGTTGTTTCATAAGCTTGAAACCTTTTCCATAAATATTTTTCATTTCTTTTGGATTTGGTGGTTGTTCATGGTTGAGTTAATCAAATTTTTTTGTGTAATCTATTTCATTTTTCTCTAAAGTGGTTGAGGTGGATGATTTCAAAGGGTCTTCCAAATTTTGTGTTGACATTATCACTTTTTATTTTCCTTTGTTTGAATCTTTATTTATGATCTTGTATTCTTCAAAGAATGTTGATTCAAAGTCTAAGGAACCCCAATAATAATCTAATAGATTTGTGACATTTTCAGTGTATTTTTCTTTGTCTCTATGTTGTGCAGGTTCCACTTGTGTAGTTGGTGTTAATGATTTCAAATAATTTTCCTTTCTTTTATCAATGTTTAAACAATTGTCCGGGTCAGAGTTAGTGTCAAGTGTGTACACTTTATTGTTGTAAATATACTTCATTTTATGATGAAGAGTAGAAGGCACCCCATTCATTGAATGAATCCATGGTCTGACTAAAAGAAGATTATATGAAAGATCATGAGGCATAACATTGATTGGTGCCTCTAATGTGGCCTTTCTAGATATAATAGGTAAAGTGATAACACCAAGCAATTTTTTTCCTACATTGTCAAATCCCATAATAAATAAATAATCAGGTTGAATGTTTGATTTATCGATTCTAAGCCTATACAAAAGTGTCACACTGCACACATTAAGGGTAGATCTATTATCCACAAGGGTTATCTTTGTCCCTTTTATTTTTTATTGAGATATTATTATGAAAGCTTCATTTTATTTTTACACTTCCAAAGGTGGGAGTTCACTTTGGTCAAACAAAATGTCAGCATTTATTTCTTGATCCATGGCTGCTATGTCATTAGGTTGAACAATATTAATGACCTTTAGTGAGCAAGAGTCTAGTGTGACTTCATCATCTTCATATAAGGATATAATATCATTATTTTCGATGTTTTACTTTTCTTGCACCATGATATTCTCCCTAGGAGGAGATTTTTTAGGAGAACTACAAACCAGGTTTTCTTGATATTCAAGTGTTGGTTCTTCCAAAATGACTTCATTCAAGTAAGGGAGTTATCAATTGTTTGATTGTCTATTTTATGAGAAGGATCTATTTTATTTTCCTTTTTCTCTAAGGTCTCATTCTCTTGTTCCATATTATCTACCCTAGTAGGATAGCTCTTAAGATGTTCATCACATTCCATAGTTAGATTTTGTAAGGTATCTTCATCACAAGTAGGGGAGGCATGAAGAGAAGGACTACTATGGTTTTCATGATTATGAATGGTTAACTGATTTTGTTGAAATAGGTCTTTCTAAATGTTAGAGACATTAGGAAGGAAAGAGATAAGGTTATCACTTTCAATCCACATTTCCTCTTGACAAATGTGATTTTCATTATTGTTTATGATTGTATCCTCTTTTACTAAACATTCTTACAATTAGGGGATGTATTGAGAGATGGATTTGGGATAAGCCAAGTGGTAGCAATGATCTCAGCTTCTTGTTTTCTAATATCTTCCAAAAGGGGAGGAGAAGAGTGAAAGTCAAGACACTCAATGCTTGTATCTTCTTTCACGAAGATACCTTCATCACTAATAGGAGAGGTATTGGGAGAAGAATAAGTATGATTGTTATGATTGTCTACACTACCGTCCTCACCAATGGGAAATGTAATATTAAGGATTGTGTCAATGGTTTTATCCACTTTCTCTAGGATGTTATCATAATTATGAAAGATACAAGAAGGATAACTAACATTTTTCTTAATGACCTCATTGTTGTAATCTAAATTGAACTCATAAGAAGGGATATTGTACTTATGCAATCCATTTTTAACAATTTCAAAGCCACATATCTTGAAATAAAAAATGTTATTATGGAAAAGTAAATAAAGTGTAAGGAAATGAACTAAAGTGAAATGCAATCTTCAAATTTGAAACAAGGTAATTTTCCAAGTACACTATGCAAAAATCTAAAAGTGAAATATTATAGATGCGAATTTTGAATTGAGAAATGCATGAAATGGAATAAATTAAGATAGATTTAGTGAAATGGATGTAACAAAAACTCAACAACCTTGTACAGATAGTTAGTGGCAGAAAATAGAAGTGCAGAAACAAGATTTTTAGTGTTGTAAAAGGTAGTTTTAGGGGTGCACTTGGACTGATTCACCCAAGGTGGTGAAAGAGTCCTAGTAGGGATTTGTTTCTTCATAATTTTCAAAAAAGTTCAATTGATTTTTATGATTTTTAGTTTGTATGACCTGAAGACTAAATGAAAATGTAAGTTTTATATTATTTTCAATGATTTGATATGGAAAAATGAAACCTATATGCACTTTTACTAATGCAAAATTTAGAAACCCTAGATGGAAATTAACTAATGCAAATCCTAATGCAAGCTAGATCTAGGATGATGATGGACTCAAAATCAGAAAAGAAGGTATTTTAAAGGCAAGCTCACCAAGATGTAGTCAATGGAAATGGGTGCTCCCCATATTTGAGGCATAAACACAAGGATAGGGTTCCTATTTTACACTTTCTACACTTGAAGACACATTAGAGATCTCAATCCAATGAAAGATGAAAGAAGAGATCTAACAATAGGGTATCTTAGGATATGGATTCAAATTACAAGAGGGGTTCACCACCAAGTAAGAACATGGAAAAGACAATGAAATGCAAGATGGAATGAAAAACCCTAGTTTGATGTGATGACCTACTAAATGACCTACAAAACTAAACAGAATAACATTAAAAACTGAAAAACAAAAAGCATGCACCTGGAAACTTGTAGAGGCTTGAATGAAGAATGGAAATACTATTAATCCTAAAATTCTAGCCTATTGGGGCTCATTCACCATTTTGGGTGAATCAGTCCCAATTCCGTATTTTTGCATTGGAGTAGGTTTTAGGCAAATGGGTATCCAAATCTACAAAGATCTCTAAAAAAATATATAATGGGAATAATTCACCACTTGTGGTGAATGATTCCAATTTGGCTTTCCTGGAAATTCAAAGTTCTGATCTACACCTCTCAGTCTTCTCTTTCTACTTCTCTAGGTTTTGGGATCTGAAACTCCAATTTTGGGGCTGTAGATGACTTCTTACTAAAGATTATGACCTTGAATATGGGGAGAAAACTCCATCAATCTTGTAACCTAATCTTCAATGATATTCAAGTCTTGAAAGCACCTAGATCACCAATTACACAAATAAAGAGAGAAAAAGTGTTTATCATTAGGGAATAGGGGTTTTCCTTGGTCAAACCCCTTTTAGGTAATTAAACCAAATCATGAAACAATAAAATAAGGACATGAAACATGAAACGTAGGATATGAGACATGAACAATGATACCTTGAATGATGATGTCTTATAAATCTACAACTCAACATGAAATGACCATGAAGGATGTAGATCTTGATCTTTGAAAATATGAATAGAACAATGCTTGGTATTGGATCTTCAATGCTACACCACAACACTAGCTCAATAACATGCTTGATGCTTGATATGCTTGACATGATGATAGATCTTGAATTGTTGGAACAATTGATGAAGAATATTTCCCTTGAATGATCTTGGAAGCTATCTTGATGACCTTGGAATGCTTAACCCTCGCTTGTTTGAATTGATAACAAGTAGGCTTATGTTGCTTGGATGAAATAATTATTTGAAAGCTTCTTTATATAGGAAATCCACTCAAATGATCATTAATTTGATCCCCAAGGCCGACATGGAAGAAACTTAAACTTAAAACCTAGTTTGTCCCACTCAAACCTTGAAAATAGCTCAATTGGGACTCATTCACCATCTTTGGAAAATGAGTCCCACTTGGATGGGACTCATTTTCCCAAGGTGGTGAATGGGTTCCGAAAGGGGTTGTTTTACCTACTAGAATATTGGGGAATGATGAAATTATTAAACTCATATATTGATTTTGTGAGGTTTTTGTTTAAAATATGCCTTGGGATGCATAATATGGGATCAAAGGGGCATATTAATGATGATATTAAGGTCATAAATTCAATAGAGTCAAAATTCCAATGTGAAAGTGTAAATAAATACAATTTACAACATTAAATTAATGCAAAATTAGGTCTATTTAGCTTAGAAGGGCCCTAAATCCCATGTGAATGTGTAAAACACATTAAAATTCTAGATTAGGTCCACTTGGTTTGCAAGCCTCCTAAAGTTAATGTGAAAGTGTAAATAACTATGTTTTACAATAGTAAATTAGGGTAGAGTTACGTTAGTTTAGCTTAAGAAGGGCCCAAGACCTAATGTGGATCTGTAAAATACTAGATCAAGATGACATTAAGTCTATTTTATCCTTAATTATTCCCATATCAAGTATGAAAATGTAAAGGGATCCATTTTTCTATGCTACACACCTAGATCTACAATCACACATCAAAGAGAGGGAAAAATATTGTTCTATTGGTGGATATGGGTTTTCCTTGCTCAAACCCCATTTTGGTAATCAAACCTTGAGATGAAATCAAATAGAATTAATGAATGATGAATGAAAAAATATATGATATTGCAACTCACCAAAACATTAAAAAAATGGGTACAAACTTGTATGTAATGGCTAGCATGAATTTATATCTCTCCTCTTGATTGTATGATATGGATTTTGACTTGAATGCTTGCTTGAATAATAAAAACCTACATCACCAATGTTAGCTCAAAAACAAACATGATGCATGATGACTTTGACATGATGCTTGAATCTTGAATATAGCTCCAAAATTCTTGATAATAAACTCTTGAATGCTCTTGAATTATATAATGCTTGAATGCTTAGATCACACTTTCTCATGAAAATTTCCAAGAGAAAATGTGTGAAATAACCTTGTATTTATTCTTGTTTATGCCATTTTTTTTGAAATTACAACACTATAAGCTGACATCAAATCTAGGAGAATAAAATCCTACCAAGAATTGAATTCAAAATTAGGTCCAAGATAAGCAACACTCATACATGATTTGAGGTGTTTGATTTCCAGTACGCTAATCTTGGGACACAAATTTCAAGAAATGTTAAGGTCTATGTAAAATTCAGGACCAGACCCCAAGACTTAGGTGAGAACCATATGCCCAAGGTGGCGTATGATTCCTAGATCACTAAATCTAGGCCATATAATCCAAAATCATTAATTTATGGTTGGTTATTAGGTATTTTTTAGGATTATCCTCAGAAAGATGCATTAAATAAGGCTTGTGGATGAAAAATAGGACCAAATAAGGCATAGATAAGCCCAATTTTAGCAAGGAGGGACCAAAAAAGTGTGAAAATGTAGAGGGATATATTTTCCTACACTAAATTTAGTCACCACTTTAGTGAGAGGAGGAACTTCCTTCAAACTCATACAAAAGTAGATAAAATCATATCAAGAGGGGTCCAAGTGTACCAATGCTAGTGAGATAGGACAACAACAATCAAGAAGGTTATGAAAGCTCCCAAGATCAAGATCCTATAGAAAACAAACATAGGCATAAAATAACACAAATGTAAGGAGAAATAATAAGGCATGAGAAAACACTGCCAAAGACATAAAGAAGAAAGAAAAACAAAAACAAAACCAAAAGGAGTGGATCAAGCCTCAACCATTTTTCCTGCACAATATGGATCAAATCTAAGTTTTTTGTCCAAAATATTTACAAGTGGAATGCAATTTCCACTATGCAAACCAAATGCATGCTCACAAGGGATAGTGGAACCTCATTCCATCCACTAGGTGAGCCCCTAGTGAGACACATATGCACGTGACTAGTATACGCTCACACAAACAAGAAAGTGGCTATGGGAAAGTCACACCTAAGTTCCACTCCCATATGGTAACCATACCAAAGCTATACCTCCTGATAACTTTGATAAGGTTCCACACAACATGAACAATAAGGTCCATGAGGCAAGAAAATTTTTATATGCTTGACAACCATAAACAAACTAGATGGCTGCACAGGTAGGAAAAGTGTGCTATTTAATGTGGCCATTTAATAGATATTGTAAAAGTAATGTAAATACAAAGGAGTTTTTCTTAGTTAATATAAGGCCTTAACTTAGGGAACATAATGCCTAATGTCTCCAAGAGAGGACCAATCAAAGTAGAAAATTCACAACTAAGGGGATGCAGTGTGTCGTATTAGGCTACTAAGAGGAATATAATATGCTAAGAAAGATCATGCTCTTGAGGGACATCACAACCAATGTAACCACAAAGATAAATACACATGGCATGAAGTAAGAATACTACACAATGAAACATGAATTGTAAGATAATAATGCCAATGTATGCCCCCACTTTAATTAAATTACTAAACACCATGTTGTGAGAAATTACTTTAAAGCAGCAAATGATAAATGAAAACAATAAGGAGGACATGGGAGCTCGCTTGGAAAGCCCTATGCCAAGTCGTATGTTTCCAAATGAAGCTACATCATGAAAAGGTAGGGGTTTCCCCCAAAATTAAACTCCAAACACATGAGGGATCCATGGATTCAGGATCACTATGTCTTTGCTACGATGTTTTTAGAGAGCTCAAAACTATTAGCATTCCCCAAATACTCATGGAATAGGAAGAATGACACAAAGAGATGAAAAACAAAGAAAATATTTTAGGTCAGCATGGAAGATACCTAAGTGTCTCGACACCTTGTGTCATCTCCAAAAGAAAAAAACACAAGACAAAAGAAAAGATGAAAGGAAAAGCTTTTGGGTAAACATGGAAGAGACATGAATGTCTCGATGTCTTGCCTCATCCCCAAAAGGAAAAAAAAAAAAGATAAAGAAAAGATAAAATTTTATGACATAGAGAAGAATTTAGACACATATAGAGGAATGCAAAAAGAGAGAGGGACACATCAAACATAATAGTATGGGGAGATCACATTACACACATGCAATCACATAAAAGAAACATATAAAAAAAAAGAAAATAATGCAAAAGACTAGTAAGGAACATGCAAGTCAACCTATTAGCAGGTCGTCCACATCCTAATCATGCTCATCATATACAAAAGGCACACAACTAGCCAAAGGAATAATAGCAACTATCAAAATAGGGGTATCACCAAGTTCAACACTCTTCTAAGGATAATTATCATTTAAGCTCATAAAAGAGGAAAACAATGAATTCAATTCATTATGCACATCTTCATCAATTTTAGAAACCCCGTCATTGTCAACCTAGTTAATCACAATGGGAGGTCGAATGGTAATGTCTAAAGAAGGATTCACATATTGTTGCAGTTGCGATATATGATCTTTTTGTTGCAGAAAAGGAGGAGTCTCATTGTTTATTACTTTAGTCAAGTTTGGGTGTTGATTTTCTTTGTTGTTTTCTTCATTCAACCTATGAGCAAGAGGACGATATCTATGCCTACGCTATCTAGCATTTATGTTTCTTTTTGTGTGATTTTCAAGTTGTGTTTATGTAGGAGTGGGTCTATCAACCATATGTTTATTTTCTTCCCTAAGGGGAGGAATAGAAGGAACCATAAGATGTTATTCAACCACTTTCTCTTTAGCTTTGTAAACATGTTTTATCCTAAGAGGCATGATGATATTTTTTTCATTGTCTCTTGGTTTTTTTAGGAGATAGGGAAAGTATCTGTCATGGGTTGGTTGAGGGGGATTTAGTTGAAGGAAGACTTTATTCTATTTTCTAAAGGGTTGATAATTGTTTTGATTTGTTGATTTAGACTTTTCAGGATGACTAGAGGTGGGTTTTGTTTCATGACTACTAACCGAGTTTTGATAATCATGAAGGGTAGTACACAAGTGTATAAAAGAAGGAAATTTCACAATGCCAAGCTTATCTTGTATCTTAGTTTGCAAGTTCTCAATGAAAATTCATTGAAGGTTAGGATCCAAAATATTTACATCAATTTGGGAATAAAGAGATTGGTAGCATGAAATAAATTCAATAACTTTTTCATCATCCTTTTGCTTACATCTCATCAAATATGCTAAGATCATCTTAGGAGTCATATGCACATGGAAATGGTTAATAAATGCTTCAAAGATTTAATTGGATGAATGAATTGAGTTTTTTAGTAGTGAGGAAAACCATTCTAAAGTGGTATTTTTCAAGGACCTAGGGAAAAGGTTAGCCAAGAGCTTATCCTCAAGGATGAAATCATTACATAAGGTAGTGTAAGAGGAAACATAGTTAGAAGGATCTACTTTCCTCTCATATTTCTTAAACCTAGGAATCTATATACCTTTTGGTATTGGTGTTCTTAATATCTCCAAGGATAAGGGATTGCTTTTGACATAGTATGTAGGTTGGCCATTTTGATTTTGGTTTATGGTGGAAATTTTCTTTTGAAGGGATGAGACATTTTGAAAAAGTTGGTTAAGGATGGTGTCATTGGTTGTATTTTGAGATGGAGGTGAATATGGTGGAGGTGTATATGTGTTTGAATGAGGAATGAATGGAATGCATATGGGAGGTAAAGTGGTAGGAGATATGATGTGTGATGCCACAAAGGTACTAGGATTGCTAGTAGAAATACTGATGTAGGGGCATCCAGGAGATTCTAAGAACATCCAGTTACATAGGTTGTCGATGATGTAGTGGAGTTTAGTATGATGGCTATCTTAGTATATTGAGGATGAGAAATTGCGGATTAAAGGGTTTTTTGACAAGAATATCTAGTTTATCCACCAGAATTTTTAGAGGTTCACATGAATGTTTGATCAAGTTATGAGTATTTATGTTATGGCAGTTGTTCAACTGCTTTAGTTGGTGTTCCTGAAGGAATATTATGTGATTCTTGCAATTTGAGTTGTTGTGGATGTTTTAGTGGTGATTCATGGATGTTTCAAGATTGATATCTATCAGTTTTTTCGATTCACATTGATTGTTGTTCTTGCATTGGTGATTTTATTATAGGTTTTCATATTTTCCCGTTCTTGGTTGACAAGGTGGTTGTAGTGTGTTGTGGATCTTTGAGGCTGATTTTTTAATGTGTTTCATGTTTGATACATGTTGTTTTGGGTCCCTACTATGTTTGGGATGACCTTGGTTGATTCACATGGGTAATTACTTATGGATTTGGGCCGATAGTTTGCACACTTTTTATATATTGTTGGGTTGACATGTAGTTGATGTTATCCTTGGATGAAAATATATAAGACCGATTGTTTTAAGGAGATTGATAACAAAAAAAAGAGAAGGAACGAAGGAAGGCATATGCGCAAGATGTGTGAAATTCCATGTACAAACAATGTTCTAATCTTTTGAAGGCAGAGATGAAGTGTAATGAACAATAGTCATGAAGGACGATGAGGAGGTGTTATAATCTAGTAAGATCAACAAAGCAGAGAAGTATTGAAGCAAAAGGAAAAATCGATGAAAGATTGTTATTATATGAATTATTTTTAATTCTTGGGCTATGGCCTACCATCTATAAAGCCTGAGTGGCATATGTAATATGTTTTGAGATCATAATACAATAAGGAGTAAACTTTGAAGGATAGGTTTTTCCCTTTGAGGGTTTTCCTAGGATAATTCTTGTGTCATGTGCTATTGCATATATGTTATCTTTATGTTGATTATCTATTAGCTTCCATTGCATATCAAGAAGATCTTAGTGTTAGTTGTTTAAGCTACAAGGTTGGACAGTCCCTCACCAAACCCTCCTAAGTTGGTCTACATCAAATACCCAAGGTAGGAAAGACATTACTAGTAGGTTGCATCATTGTTGTAACTTGAGGGTTGGTATAGGTGGGAAGAGAGGAAATGGTTGTGAGAGGAGGAGTTTGAGTTCTTTCTTTACTTTGGACATTGTTTGAAGGTTGAGCACAACTAGTAAGTTTGTTGAAAATCTAAGCTAGGTTATATGCAAGTTCTATTCCTTCTTCACTTTCAATCATACGATGTTTGTATCTATGTTGGGAATAATAGTTGTGAAATTTTTTTCAGTACTCAATTGATGTTTTAGGTTTTTGAATGTGTTGAGATGATTTTGATTTCTTGTTGTCATTAATGGTTGTCATTGATGTCAAAATATCTTGGTTGTGTGACTGATGTTCTGTTTTGGTGCTTTGTTGATCCAGATTGGCCTAGTTCTAGATGTCATGTTGTAATGATCTATCTTGGGTTGTATCTATCTTGGTCCCATTCCTCTTGTAACATAATGAGATGCATTATTTTAGTTCTAGACCAATCTGGTAGTTGGTTAACGTGCTATGACACATGGTTTGCATTGTAATGTGTTTATATTATTTTGTGATTTGGATATCATGTAATGTGTTGATTTGAGTGAGGAGGTTTTATGTGGTCCATGTTTCATTCCTCTCCACCATGGGAATTTTTTTGTGGTGACCTATTTCAATTTGTGCTTGGCTAATAGAAATTTTGAAAATGAGTTTAGTTGACTTGGGAGATTATAAAAGCATGGAATGGTATAATTATAAGATGTTTTTATTCGATGAAGGTAAGCATGATGAACCTGAATCTAAATATCTAGACATTGTGAACCATGCGAAAGTGTATGATCAGAGGTAGAAAATGGTGAGATTCTATTTGATGTCATTGTTGGTGAGAGTTTTTTTCAGTGGTGGATTCCTTTTCATCATTCTTCTGGCAATGAGCCATTTTTTGTAGGCAATGAGCCTTTCTCTTTTGGTAGTGAGCCATTTTCTATAGGTAGTGAGCCTTTCTCTTTTGGTAGTGAGCCTTTTTGTATCTTTGGTTATAATATTTAGGCAGTGAGCCCAATGAGTCGTGAGCCACCCTACAGTGAGAAACTTGGTAGTAAGCCCTTGTAAAAAAATCACCTTAACCGGTGTCACCTTAACCAGTGTCACCTTAACTGGTGTCATCGTAACCAGTGTCACCTTAACTAATGTTTTATAATTAAGAATTAGAATTCTCCGTGGTTTTTCCCTTCTTGGGTTTCCACATAAATTTTGGTGTCCTTTGTGCATGATATTGTTTTGTGCTTACATGTTCATTAATATTTGATTGATTAAAGTTTGCTCCAAATTAATTAAAGTAAAGAAAATAATTTAATAATAACATATTCACCCCCTCTCAATTATTTGGGCTGTTCAAGAATTGGTATCAGAGCTTTGGTTCCTTGAAGAAGAGCTTAACTACTTAGGGTAGATCCAATAGTGCAATTGAAAATTCATGTGTTTAATGGATTTGATTACATATTCAGGAAAGTGCAGATGAGAGGTTTCCTGATCTCTCTTTGCTACAAGACTTGCAAAGCTGTTGAGACAAAATATGCTGGGATAACAAAAGGTTTTTCTACTACAAATGGGATTTCAACCTATGAGGAGAATGAAAAGGAAAGGTATGCAATCTTCAATAGTTTATCTAATACTGAGCTAACAAAAGTTATTTCATTGGGTATTGCTTATGAATTTTGGGAAAAGTTGAAATAAATCTATGAAGGAAACAATAGAGTCAAATTATCAAAGAAGTTGACACCTAAGCACAAATATAAGAACTTGAGGACTGCCTCAACATATTTTTGTTGAACAACTTTGCAAGTCTTGTATCCAAGAGAGATCAGGTAACCTCTAATATACACTTTCTAGAAACTATAGTCAGATCCATCAAACACATCAATTTTCAATTTATGTGCCATCCGATCTATCCCAAGTGGTTAAGATCTTCTTCGAGGAAGAAAATCTCTAATACCAATTGTTGAACAGTTTGGATAACTATGAGGGGGGTGAATGAATTATTATCAAAAGAGTAGATTACATATATTTTCACAAAACCATTGACAAAAGACAATTTTGAGTATCTTTGGCAGAAGTTAGGGGTTTTCCCCCCTCCTAGTCTACAATAACATGCACCAGGGTGTGCATTTGTCTAGAGTATTTATTGGAAAAAAAAGAATAGACAACTAAGAGGAGGAGTGAATCAATTGTTACAGAATTAAGACTTATTTAAATTTAAACAACCTTTAATCTTAGATCTGATAATTAATAGTGGAAGCATAAATCAACAACACATCAGAGACATATGAACACCAAGATTTTTATACATGGAAACCTTGTTAAGGGAAAAACCATGGTGGATGTTAGTCAACAAGATTATACCCTGTTAGAAGTATAATGAAATAAATAAATAGGGAATGCACATGCATTCAGGCACACTACCTAGAGCTCACTGCTCAGAGGAAGGATCATTGCATTACATAGTACATTCAAATTAAATCCATCTAATGAGGTTGAACTGAGAAATTAGCTTCTATAAAAGCTTGATGAGATTTTTGGTTAGGCACAAAATAACTTCTACACATGTTGCTCAAAATCCTTCACACTCTTCTCTACTCTTGAATGATTTGATCTTTATTCACATATGTATCTCACATACATACACCGAGCATACACACACACTCTAAAATGAAGAAAAAATCATTCTTATATATTTGCTATATGGATTTACATCAACAACTCTATTGGCCACGAATAAAGAATAAATTACAACTGTCGGGCTTAATACATGAAAAAATCTTAATGCGCACCAAACTGAGTTAGTCAAAACATAGTGAGGACCTAAATCAATATCCTCAAACATGCCAAACAATAAAAGATTAATCCTTATGGATCTACAACATGTTACCACCATCATGTCGGCCAAGAACATGAAAACTCGAGCACACATCGGAAAAATCTTTGATCACGATCACACCAAACAATGTGGATGTACAACAAGGATAGAGCATGATCTAGAATCATTCAAAAACATCACAAGAACATGCGCAACAACTAAAATTGCTAGAACTTCACCCTCTTCTTCCAAGAACACCAGCTATAGTAACAGAGTGACTGTAGGAAAACATAACTTCATAACTTCCTGAATTCTTGATGTGTACCATTGAAACTTTCAAACAACATACTAGATAGGCTCGAAAAAAAACCCTTTAATGTGTGACACCTGAAACTCAACGTACAAAAATTTTCACCACTTAGATCTTCACAACATCATAGACTGCCTGCAATATATTTATTATAATTTTCTCAATATCCTCGACATATACAACCTTCAAAATCAATAGTGTTGACATCAATGACAACCACATATCAGCAATGCAACCACAACATCCAAAAATATCCCTCTTTGGCATTGATGGAAACACATGATGTGAAAAATAATACCATCAACACAACTATTTTTTCACATACTTCTCTCCCTTTGATCTATAGTTCTCCTCTCATAGTTCTTCTCTCCCACTCTTGACTCTTCTCCCCCTTACTTCAAGAGTTTTTCACATTGTTCTTCTCCCCCTTTGACATCAATGGAAAAGGTACACATGCTATGAACCACATATTTAGAACATGTAACTACTCCCCCTGAGTAGTAGCCACCAGAACATCAATCCATAATAGGATATGGCTATGAATTCACAGACTGATGCAAAGACCTACATCACTTAGTTTTGATCAAGAGGGGAAATCACCCCTAACTTTCCTCTGAGGTACTCAAAAGTATCCTTAGGTAATGGTTTAGTAAAGATGTCTAAAATTTGCTCCTTGGTAGGTACATACTCCAGTCTAACTTCTTTGTCACTTTATCTCTCAAAAAGTGATATTTGATGGATATATGCTTTGTCTTTGAATGCAACACTGGATTCTTAGAAATGTTTATGGCACTTGAATTGTCATAGAATATGGAAATGGGTTCTTCATACTCAATTCTAACATCTCTCAACATTTGCTTCATCCACAATACTTGAGTACAAATATGTGCAGTAGCAATATATTCTTCTTTAGTAGTAGATAATGAAATGGAATTTTTCTTTTTGCTTATCCAAGATACCAACTTATTTCCCAAGAAGAATGCACCACCACTAGTACTCTTCCTATCATCTACATCTCTTGCCCAATCTGCATCAGTAAAAGAACTCAAGATAAGATCATCATCCTTAGGATAACAAAGACCAAAGTCAACTGTCCCTTTCAAGTATCTAAAGATTCTTTTCACAACAGTCACATGAGACTCTTTAGGATCAACTTGATATCTAGCAACCATGCATACAACATTCATTATATATGGCCTATTCTGAGTAAAATAGAGCAATCCACCAATCATTGACCTATATCTTGTTTTATTTTCTTTAGGAAAATCATAATTCTATGTAAGTTTGTATCTAGTTACCATAGGTGTACCAACTGGCTTTGAGTCTTCCATGCCAAATTTTTTAAGTAACTCTTTTATATATTTAGACTTGGATATAAAGATTCCATCTTCTAACTAAGTGATTTGTAATCCCAAAAATAATTTATGTTCTCCAATCATTGACATTTTAAAATCACTTTTCATTTCATCAACAAACTTCATACATAAATCGTCATCACCTTCAAAAATAATATCATCAAAAAAGACTTCAATGATCAACTCTTTATTCTAATCCAACTTGAAATATAGATTATTGTCAGCACTACCTTTATTGAATCCAAGCTTCAACAAGTATTTATCCAATCTAGCATACCAAGCTCTTGGAGGTTGCTTAAGTCCATATAGAGATTTCTTCAATCGGCATACCATGTTTTCTTTGTCAATCAGTTGAAATCCATCTGGTTGCTCAACATTGACTTCTTCTTCTAGCTCACCATTCAGAAATGATGACTATACATCCATCTGATAGACTTTTTAATTCTTGAAAGAAGCATAAGAAATAAATAATCTTATAGCTTTAATTCTAGCAACATGAGAAAAAGTTTCTTCAAAATCAATACCTTCCATCTGTGAGTACCCTTTGCAAACTAGTCTTGCTTTGATTCTAACCACTTCACCTTGTTCATTTATCTTATTCTGAAACAACCATTTGGTTCCAATCACATTTTTCTTCTAAGGTCTAGGAACAAGATCCCATGTATCATTTTTCTCTAACTGCATTAGTTCTTCTTTCATGGCTTCCATCCAATATTCATCTTTGCATGCTTCATTGATATTGCTCGGTTCAGTTTTGGAGATTAGACAATACTCTTCTAAAATTATTCTTCTAGTTTGCAAACCTTTGCTCTTATCTCCTATGATCTAAATGTCAGAATGATTTCTCCTTACATACTTGGGAGTTTTAGGATTTTCTTTGACTTTTCATTCTTTTGTTCTTTCTTTTGCACTTATGTTGGTTTATGCTTCTTGATTCCCTTGGTTCACTGGAACAATTTGAAGTTGATTCTACATCTAAAACTTATTTCCTTTGTTAGTACTATCATGATGATCATTTGAATCATATCCAAGAAATTTGAAATATTTGACAGTAGGCTTATAACCAAACCATAGCTCAAAAGGGGTCTTACCATAATTACTGTTGACATTTACCTGGTTAATGGTATACACAGTAGTGCTTACAACTTCTCTCCAGTAGAAATGAGGAATATTTGCTTCCATCATCATGGTTCTAGAAATATCTAGAATGGTTTTGTTCTTTCTTTCAACAACTCCATTTTTTTGAGGGGTTCGGGGAGCAGATAGTTGTCATTGGATTCCATGCTCTTCAAGGAAGAAATTGAATTCTGGGGAAGTGAATTCACCACCTCTGTTTGACTTTAAGCATTTGATCTTTTGGGCTATCTCATTCTCTGCAATGACTTTGAAGCTTTTGAACTTTTCTAATGCTTCATGTTTTTCTCTTAAGAAAGAAACCCATATCATTCTAGAGTAATCATCAATAAGCAACCTAAAGTACCTTTCACCTTAAAGAATTTTTATTCTAGATGGACCACATAGATCAGTATGTATCAATTCCAGTGCTCCATTAGAGTTATACTATTTGCTCTGGAAGGAATTTCTAGTCTGCTTTCCCATCTGAGATTTCTTGCACATAGTGTTAGTAGGTTTCACTAACTTAGGAAGATCTCTGACTCCTTGAATAGAGCTTATTTTGAAAATTTTATCAAAGTTCACATGACACAACCTCCTATGCCATAACTAGCTTACATCAACTTGAGAAATTAAACAACTTTCACTAGCAACACTCAAGTGAAAAATATTACCTCTTGGCTTTGTACCTGAAGAAATCATATTTCCAAAACATTCTCTTATCCCGCACTTACCATCCTTGAACTGAATATTGTAACCCTTGTCTACCATATGTCCAACACACAACAAGTTATGCTTTAAGCCTTCTACATAAAGAACATCATCAGTATTATAATTACCACCAAAATAAATAGTGCCTCTACCACGAATCACACCAAAAGTGTTGTCTCCAAATCTTACAACACCACCATCATAGTTTTCCAAGATTACAAACTTTTTTTTGTCACCAGTCATATGATGTGAGCATCCACTGTCAATTACCCACTCATCCTTTTCTTCAATTTTTTCTACAAGAGCCTTCTCAACATTCACATTACTAGTAGATTTAGTGGACACCTAACCATTTGGTTTGATAGCAATGAATACCCATTCATCTTCATTTCCAATTTCTTTATCAAATTCATCATCAGTAACACCTTCTTCAACATAATAGCATTTCTTTTGAAATCTAGTCTTATTAGGTTTATCCTTAGAGAATCTTTCAGGACACCTTGATTCAAAATGACCTATTTTGCTGCAAGAAAAAAATTTGATATGTGACTTTTCTTTGTACTTAACATGACCTTTGGCTTCTCTTTTCACAATCAATGCTTCCAGTTCTTGTAATTATTTTTCTTCATCTTCAATCCATTTCATCGCATTATCATACTTGAATGTATTTTTGGAACTCTCTCCCGAATCATATCTCTTCTTGCTTTTCTCGGATACAGTAGCCTTGAATGCAGATTCGATCTTGGGAGTAGATTCACCAAATTCACTTAAATCAAAGTCAGCAAATTTTCCAATTAGCATGTCTCTTGTCGCATTTGTCACTATCCTAAGTTCATCAATAGCATGAGATTTTTTTTTGTAGGAAGGAGGAACAAATCTAAGTATTTTATCCATAATATCTTCTTCATCCAAGACTCCACTGACACATCTAATGCTCATCACCAGTTCATTTATCTTTTGAGAGAAAGAGAGGATGTTCTCATCTTCAGTCATCTTCATGTCCTCATACTTTCCTTTTAGACTCTATAGCTTAGAAACTTTCACTAGTGTATCTCCTTCATACAATGTCTCCTAATTTTTCCATATCTCATGTGTAGTCTTTAGACCTATCACATTTGTCATCTCAGAATCTGTCAAAGCACTCAAAAATGCTTCAATAGCACTAGTATTTATTTCAACTTCTTTGATTTCATCAACAGTAGAGGGACCATTATGAGGAATAGTATATGCATTATTTCTAATCTTCGAGAAAGGTTCACCAATACAATTCAAATGAAATTCCATTATGATTTTCCATAGAGATTAATTTCTTCATCAAATATAGGAATATCCTTCTTGTAAGATTCCATCTCGGATCACCTCAAGCTATTAAGATTTCCCTTCAGAGGAACCTTCTCTAATACCAATTGTTGGAAAAACAAGAATAAACAACTGAGACAAGGGTGAATCAGTTGTTACAGAATTAAGACTTATTTAACTTTAAACAACCTTTAATCTCAGATCTGATAATTAAAAATGGAAGCATAAATGAACAACACATCAGAGACACATGAACACCAATATTTTTATACGTGGAAACCCTGTTAGGGGAAAAACCACGATGGATGTTAGTCCACAAGATTATACCTTGTTAGAAGTATAATGAAAGAAATAAATAGGGAATGCACATACATTCAGGCACACTAGCTAGAGCTCACTACTTAGAGGAAGGCTCACTACCTTACATAGTACAATCAAATTAAATCCATCTGATAAGGTTGAACTAAGAAATTAGCTTCTACAAAAGCCTGATGATAGTTTCAGTTAGGCATAAAAAAAATTCTACACACTCTGCTCAAACTCCTTCACACTCTGCTTTGCTCCTGAATGATTTGATCTTTATTCACACATGTATTTCACATACATACACCGAGCATACACACACACTCTAAAATGAAGAAAAAATAGTTCTTATATATCCTCTAAATGGATTTACATCAACTTTATCAATGAAAAATAAAGAATAAATTACAACACTCAACCTTAATACATGAACAAATCTTAATTCGCACCAACCTAAGTTGGTCACAACATAGTGAGGACCTAAATGAATATCCTCGAACACACCAAAAAAAAAAATATTAATCCTTATGGATTTGCAACACGTTACCACCATCATGTCAGCCAAGAACATGAAAACTTGAGCACACATCAGAAAAATCTCCGATCATGATCACACCAAAAAATTCAAACATACAACAAGGATAGAGAATGATCTAGACTCATCCACGAACATCAAAAGAACATGCACAACAACTGAAATTTCCATAATTTCACCCTCTTCTTCCAAGAACACTTGCTACTATAACAGAGTGACTGTAGGAAGACAAAAATTCATAACTTCCTCAATTCTTGATGCGTACCATTGAAAATTTTAGAAAACATACTATATAGGCTTGAAAACAAACCCTTTAATCTGTGACACTTGAAAATCAACGTTCAAAAATTTTCACCACTTGGATCTTCACAACATCATAGTCTGCCTGCAATATACTTATTACAATTTTCTCAATATCCTCGACATATACAACCTTCAAAATCATAAATGCTAATAGTGTTGACATCAATGACAACCACATATCAGCAATGCAACCACAATATACAACAATATTATATGCTCATTTTTATCTAAATCAATGTTTGGTGGCTTCCTCATAGGGGAGCAGAGTAAGTTTTTTAGGGGGAGTTTTTCCCTTTATCTTTGATGTCAAAGGGGGACAAGAAAAGAAGAAAAGCCAGTCCTTGATGCTGACATTGGGTTGTTTGGTTTTTTATTGATGAATGTTTCCATCAATTAAAAAGGGGGAGATTGTTGGAATGTGTTGAGATGATATTGATTGATTGTTGTCATTAATGGTTGTCATTGATGTCAACATATCTTGGTTGTGTGACCAATGTTCTATTTTGGTTCTTTGGTGATCCGGATTGGCTTGGTTTCGAATGTCATGCTATAATTATCTATCTTGGGTTGTATCTATCTTCATCCCATTCCTCTTGTAGCATAATGAGATACATTATTTTGGGTCCATACTGATATGGTAGTTGGTTAATGTGCTACAACACATGGTCCGCATTGTAATGTGTACATCTTATTTTGTGGTTCCAAATATTATGTAGCATGTTGATTTGAGTGAAGAGGTTCTATGTGGTCCATGTTCCATTATTGTCCATTGCAGGAATGTTCTTTTAGTGACCTCTTTCAATTTGTGCTTGGCCAACTTAGAAATTATGAAATTGTGTTTGGATGACTTGGGAGATTATTGAAGCATGGAATGTTATAAGTATAAGATATTTTTGTTCATTGAAGGTAAGCATGATGAATCTAAATCTCAATATCTAGACATTGTGAAGTGTGTGAAAGTGTATGATCAGAGGTGGCAGATAGTGAGATTCTATCTGGTGTCATTGTTGGTTACTGTTCTTTTTAGTGGTGGATTCCTTTTCATCGTTCTTCTGGCAGTGAGCCATTTTCTATAGGAAATGATCATTCCTCTTTTGCCAGTGAACCATTTTTTGTAGGTAGTGATCCTTTCTCTTTTGGCAATGATCCTTTTTGTATCTTTTTCTATAATAACTAGGTAGTGAGCCACCTTGCAATGAGAAACTTGGCAGTGAGCCCTTGTAAAAAATCACCTTAACCAATACTCTATAATTGAGAATTAGCATTCTCTGTGGTTTTTCACTTCTTGGGTTTCCACATAAATTCTGGTATCCTTTGTGCATGATGTTGGTCCATGCTTACATGTTCATTAATATCTGATTGATTTAAGTTTCCTCTAGATTAATTAAAGTAAAGAAGAATGTTTGATAATAATTGATTCACCCCCCCTCTTAGTTATTCAGACTATTCAACAATTGGTATTAGAGCTTTGGTTCCTCGAAGAAGAGCTTAATCACTTGGGATAGATCCGATGGTGAAAAAATTGACTATTCATGTGTTTGATGGATGTGACTATAATTTCTAGAAAGTGTAGATGAGAGGTTACCTAATCTCCCTTGGCTACAAGACTTGGAAAGCTAATGAGATAAAATATGTTGATCTGACAAAAGGTGTTTCTACTATAGATGAGATTTCAGCCTATGAGAAGAATGAAAAGGATAGGTATGAAATCTTCAATGGTTTATCTAAAACTAAGCTAACAAAAGTTATTTCATTGGGTACTACTTATGAAGTTTGGGAAAAGTTGGAAGAAATCTATGAAGGAAATGATAAAGTTAAATTATCAAAGAAGTTGACAGCTAAGTGCAGATATGAGAACTGAGGATGGAAGAAGGTGAGGATATAGAAAGCTACTTTTAAAGTGTTGAAAGTGTAGTAAATGAAGTCAAAAATCAAGGAGGTACTCTAACAGATGAAGATGTAATGGAGAATATTTTAATGACCCTACCAGAGAGATACAAGGACAAGATCTCAACTATAGAGTAAATTTATTATCTGAAGAAATTCACCAAAGAGTAGCTATTTGGAACCTTGATTGTATTTGAGATGAGGAAATTTGTAAAAGAAAAGGAGAAAATTGAAACTGCCTTCAAAGCCACAAAAATAGAAGATTCAGATAGTGAAAGTTCTAAAGATTTGGAAGCAAATTTCACAAGGAAATTGAAGAAGGCTACTGGAAAGTACAAAGGTATGCTACCTCTTAAATGTTTTAGATGTGGAAATATTGGTCATTTAGCAACTAACTATCTAAACAAAGTAACAATTTAAAAGTTCAAAAAGATCAATAAGAAGGCCTATTATGTCAATGAGAATGATGAAATTTTAGATGATGAATCAGATCATGAGGATTGTTTGTTTTTGGTTGAAAAGGATGAACCTAGATTCGATATCTCTAATATTTTTCCAGAATATGATGATAGCTCTGGTGCAGTCACAGTAGGAGGGTCCTCAAAGAGAACAATCTAGATCATGAAGCAAGAGTCACACAACAGAAGCAACACAAAATATGGAGTAAAATGCAGTTACGAACATTCTTATTATAGTTGTTCATACATGCGAGCAAAAATCTTACAAATCAAATTCTATATTCTTCTCAATCTACTTAATCTTGATTTATTGCTATCCTAATGATCCATTACAAGATTTATATAATATCCATAAATGTAGAAGCATCTATATCGGTCAAAGATCATTATAATCTCTGATGAAGGAAACGTAACATGTGCATGAATAGGTCGGCCTCAAATTTGAATTTCTCCATGGCAGGTGCATGTGATGAAGTGTGGACCTAAAATTAAGGTCAGGGACACTCTATAGAAAAATTAGAAACATACCATGAGGATCCACAAGTTATGGGAAGGATCCAAAATTTATCAAACTAGCTGTTAGGTTTGAAATTATTTTGGGGCCAATTCCAAAAACTGTCACTTAACCTAAAAGCGATAACTTGTTAAAAAAAGATCCATTCGAGCTGAAAACTTGGAATAAGGAAAATGAGCATGTCCATGATGAAACCATAGATCTGCAAGGTTTGGTGAGAAAATATGATGAAATACCAAATCTTCCAACTTGAACAAGGACACGAACAAAAATGAATGAAAATATTTTTGGTTGATGCAGGATTTCAAAGAACCAAGGATTCTCCTACATTAGACATCTAGGGCTATTGAAAAGTGAGTCCCTCACTTTATTGGGGCCAAAGGGAAACCAATATGGTCTACCTCAACCTGAGAATTCCAAGAAGAATCCTCCACTGGTCTACCCTTCCACTTCACAAGATATTCTTTTTACTGTCTTCCATGAATTTTCCTTCCATCTCTGACATCCAAAATCTCTTCTATCTCATCTAATTGTTGTTTAGGAAGTTGTTCTTCCATTTTTTATTTTTTTTCTTAACTGATTTATGCTTCATGGTGCTGATGTAGATCTGCAATGTTGAATATAGGTGATATACCTATGCCATCTGGTAACTCTACTTCATAAACATTTCTTGAATCAAATTTATTCAAAATCTTACAGGGTCCAAACTTCCTCATCTTGAGCTTACTATACATGCCAACTGGAAATATTTCCTTCCTCACATATACCATCACTTCATCTCCAACTTCAAACTCCTTATTTCTCCTCTTTTCATCTGTTTGTTCCTTATACTTTTGGTTCATATCTTCCAATTGTTGCTTCACTTGAGTATGCACTTTCTTCATATGTTCTGCAAATTCCTCTTCTTTTGCACTCCTTTTATCTTCTTTACTGATGTATTTCAACTTTGATATACCTCTAGGATAAACTCCAGTAACAATCTCAAAAGGTGTTTTTCCAGGACTCCTATTCACTAAATTATTGTAGATAAATTTTGCTTGTGCAAGGACTAAATCCGAACTTTTGGTTTCCTCTCCAACCAAACATCTCAAAAAATTTCCCAAACTCCTATTCACTACCTCTATCTATCCATCTATCTGTGGGTGAAAGGTAGAGTTGAACTTAAAATCTGTCTTGAACTTCTTCTAAATTGTCCTCCAAAAATAACCAACAAACTTTCTATCTTTGTTTGAAACAATAATCTTAGGTAATCCATTCAATCTGACCATTTCCTTGAAAAACAAGTCTACTACATGTACTACATCTATTGTCTTCTTACAAGGTATGAAATGTGCCATCTTAGAAAATCTATCCACCACCACAAATATAGAATCATCACCTCTCTATGTTTTCAAAAACCAAGTATGAAATCCATGCTGATATCCTCCCAAGGTCTTTCTAGAACGGTGAAAGGTTTATACAATCCAACATTCTGACTACCCCTTTTGTGACTTGACAAACTCTGCAACTTTGCACAAATTTCCTAACATCATTATGAATCTGTGGCCAAAAGTAATTCTCACTTAACAATTCTACTATCTTATCAATTCCAAAGTGTCCTACCAATCCTCCACTATGTTTCTCTTTCACCAAGTTATCCCTCATTGAACTCTGGGGTATACACAACTGATTTCCTCTGAACAACATATCCTCCTGAATGAAATAATCCAGCAACTGACTCCTATCCTCCAAGACTGGTTGTTTCTCCAAGGTTCTAGAAAATTTGGGTCTTCCTTATACAAGTTCTGTAATTCCTCAAAGCCTAATACATCCACTCTCATCTTTTCTAGTAAATTCATTTTCCTACTAAAAGTATTAGCAACTCTATTTGACTTTCCACTACTATGTTTAAAAAAAAAATACAACTCTGTAAGAATTTCACCCATCTCATGTGTTTCTTATTCAACTTACCTTGACTATTCGAATATTGTAATGCCTGATGATCTATATACAACACAAATTACTTAGACAACAAGTAATGTCTCCACTTCTTCAAAGCTTGAACTATGGCATAGAACTCATGATCATACAATGAATACCTTTTCCTTTCATCATTCAACTTCTCACTTAAATAAGCTACTAGTCTTCCCTCTTGACTTAATATTGCTCCAATTGCATTTGCACTTGCATCACACTCTACCTGAAATACTTTATTAAAGTATGGTAAGGCCAACATAGGTTGCTCATTCACATCCTGTTTCAACAACTCAAAGCTCCTATCTACTCCATATGTGCACCTAAAATAATTCCTATCTCCTCTCATTGTTTATGTCATAGGACTACAAATAGAACTAAAATCCCTAATGCTTTCCGATGTAGGCCGCTCAAAAATTTATCTTACCTTCTTAGGATCCATCCACTAATATCAAAAATCCTAGATATACCAATTCTTCCATCATGAAACTACACTTCTTAATATTTATTAGCAAATTCTCTTCTCCCAACCTCTACAAAACTTGTCTTATATGCATCAAATGTTCTTCTCTAGTCTTACTGAAAATTAGTATGTCATCCAAATAGACAATCAAAAACTTACCCAATAATTTCTTCAACACCTCATTCATCAACCTCATGAATGTACTAGGTGCATTTTTTAGTCCAAAAGGAATGAGCAACCACTCATACAATCCTTCATTTCTCTTGAATGTTGTCTTCCATTCGTCCCCTTCTCTGATTCTGATTTGATGATAGCCACTCTTCAAATCTATCTTTGTAAAGTACTTAGATCCTCTCAAAAAATCCATAATGTCATCCATCTGGGGCAAAGGAAGTCTATAATTCACTTTGATCTCGTTTATGGCTCTAGATTCTATACACATATTCCATTCTTGATCCTTCTTAGGTGCTACCATTGCAGGTACTACACAAGGACTTAAGCTTTCTCTGATCAATCCTTTTCTAAAATAATCTTGCACTTGTCTATTCAATTCTTCAATTTATGCCGATGTCATCCAGTGTGTTACTTTATTAGGAAAAATAGCTCTAGGAATCAGATCCATGCAATGACTAATACTCCTCACAGGTGGAAATCCATCAGGTACATTATCTAAAATGATATCTTCATATTCTATCAGAAATTTATTTATCTCCTTTGGTTGTTCTTCTACATGCTTCAAGTCTTCAACTTTCTTAGGAACCAAGGCGTAGCACATGTTCTCATGTCTTAGTCCATCCAAAAATCTTCTTCCATCAACCAAACAAATTCTAGCATTCATGCAAACCTCAATTTTAGGAACATCCTCTAATGGCAACAAGGTCTGCTTCATCCCATTTGAAACAATAGTATATGTGTTCTTCTTTCCATCATGAATAGCCTGTATGTCATACTTCCAAGGCCTTCCCAAAAAAAGATGGCATACATTCATAGGAATGATGTCACACAAAACTTTATCATGATAATTTCCTATCTTTAATTTTACCAATCATTGTTCACTTACCAATATCTTATGCTCATCCTAAATCCATGCTATATAATAGGGCTTTGAGTGTTTCAATATCTCAAACTTCAATTTGGTCACCATTTCTTCATAAAACCAAGTTCTTTGAGCTTCCACTATCAATAATCACTTTTCAACATTTACCATCTACCTTGCATCTAGTTCAAAACAAATTGTTTTTCTGCAACGGTTCCTGCTCCATCTCACTTTGACATAATACTCTTTCATTCACCAACACTTCTCCCTCTTCCAGTTTATTAGATGATCCAACATGATCCTCCTTGGCAAAGGTTTCCCTTCTACTATTCTTTTTGCTTTTGCTTGCTTCTCCTTGATTGCATTCAAATGCTCTATGTCCTTCTTCACCACACTTATAATAAGTTCCCCTAAATACTATTTTCTCATGTCCTCTATCACCTTTTCTATAGCCCTCATTCTGGTAACCACCATATCCTCCTCTTTGGTAAGAGTTTCCATCATTTCTATAGTATGAATTATCATTCTTACTGACTTCCTTATCTTTATTCTGATGTGAAAAAATTCATATTCCTCCTTGAGTAAAAATTCTTCCTCTTTGAAATCTTCCACCTCTTCCTCTCTATCTTTGCTCATGTATTTTATTCAGCTTCTCTTTTGATTTTAGGGCCCACATTGATCTTCTTCCTCCACACTTAGCAACTTAATCAAACTGATCTGATCTTATATAGATGACCTCAAACCATTCATATATTTGGCTACTTGTTTGGTCTCATCTTCTAGAATGTCTAGATCTGATATTCAACTTGTAGAAATCCTCAATATACTTTGTCACACTTGACTCCTTCTACTTCAAATTCTACAACTTTCAAAACAAATTGATCTGATAGTCTATAGGCATAAAAAATTTCTTCAACTTATTCACCATCTGATCCCATGATCTTGTCTTCTCTTTTCCTCTTCTTCTCCTATCTATGTGTAAATGTTCCCACCAAAGGGATGCATGTCCTTTCAACTTTGTACAAGAAAATTTCACCTTCCTATCTTCTGTGGTGCCTTCAAAATTAAAGTACTTCTCCATCTCTATTATCTAATCAATATATTTGAATCCAACTTCCCTTTGTAATCTGGTGGATTGAAATATGGTTTAGTATTCACTCTAGTTAGGGATCTTATGAACCTCTCTTCTCCCTAATCAAGTCTTGGTTGATCTTCTCTTTCCCTTTCTTCTTGTTCTTCTACCTCTTCATCACTCACATCATCAACTGGTCTACCTCTACTTTGAGCCATTTTGATTGCTTCCAATCTAGCAATCATTCCTCTCAACATATCCATTATACCTAGGTCTGCATTTCCATGTGCTCCGTTTACTCTACCATTTCTTCTTCCCACCATCTTTACACAAGTCCTATGTAGTTGCAAGTTGAATCCTCAGTTCGCCATGCCACAACAAATCTTCAACAGGACTTCATAAAATTTGATGATCTCACAAGGAATGAATCTCACTCTAATACCAATTTGGTGTAGTCACAGTAGGAGGGTCCTCAAAGAGAACAATCTAGACTGTGTAGCAAGAGTCACACAATAGAAGCAACATAGAATATGGAGGAAAATCTAGATAAAAACATTATTATTATTAAAAATCTTGATTACATATAGTTGGGCATATCCGGGCTTACAAATTCAGCTCACGGGCCTGATACAACATGTTCAAAATATAGTGGTCATACATGTGAGAAAAAATCTTACCGATTGAATTCTATATTCTTCTTAATCTACTTAATCTTGATTTGTTGCTATCCTAATGATCCATTACAATATTTATATCATATCCACAAATCTAGAAGCATCAACATCGGCCAAATATCATTACAATCTTCAATGAAGGAAACATAAAATGTACATGAATAGGTTGGCCTCAAATTTTTATTTCTCCACGACAAGTGTGTGTGAAGAAGTGTGGACCTAAAATTAAGGTTGAGGAGACTCCACAAAACAATTTGAAACACACCATGAGGATCCATAAGTTATGGGAAGGATCCGCAATCGATCAAACTAGCCATTAGGTTTGAAATTATTCCAGGGCCAGTTCCAAAAACTGTCACTTAACCTGAAAGTGATAACTTACCGAAAAAAGATCCAATCAAGCTGAAAACTTGGAATAAAGAAAATGAGCATGTCCATGATGAAACCATAGATCCACGAGGTTTGGTGAGAAAACATGATGAAATATTGAATCTTCCAACTTGAACAAGGACAAGAACAAAACTAAATGAAAATATTTTTGGTTGATGCAGGATTGCAAAGAAGCAAGGATGCTCCTGCATCAAACACAAAGACTAAATTATTTTTTAAAATAAATAGATATGAATGGCTAATTGATAGTGGATAATCAAATCATATGACTAATGAAAAAATTAAGTTTGCGAAGCTTGAGAAATATGATGGAGGTTATCTTAGATTTGGAGATGATAAAACAACATAGATTGTGGGAATTGGTTCTATTACCTTTGATAGAAAACATAACACTGCCAATGTTTACTATGTGAAGGGATTAAATCATCATCTTCTAAGTGTTGGATAAATGTGTGAAAATGGTTACAATGTGGTGTTTCAGGATGATGGTTATGAGATCCAAAAGAAATCCAAAACTGTTATTACAATTGGAAAAAGAACAAGTGGAAATGTGTATCATCTAGAAGGAGCTTCAAAAAGATGCTTGGTATCTTAGTCCAATGATAGTTGGCTCTAGTGTTGAAGGATGTGTCACATTAAATTTTACAATTGGTAAGGATAAGTTCATCAAGAGTAGCTAGAGATTTTCCAAAATTGACCGAACTAGATAGTACTATCTGCAAAGGATGTCAAGAAGGAAAATAGACTAGAGAAACGATCCAAAGGAAAGAAGATTCATCTATGAGACTATTAGACCTTGTACACATTGACCTTTTTAGTCCAACTAGAAAAAGAAGCTTACAAGGTGAGAATTATTTCATGCTTTTAATAGATGATCATTCTAGATTTACCTGGGTTGCATTTTTGAGAGAAAAATTAGAGATGTTGGAAAAATTTGATATTTTTAGAGTAAGAGTTGCAAATGAAATGTGGACCACATAGAACCTCCTCACTCAAATCAACATGCTACATGATATTTGGAACCAAAAAATAATATATACACGTTACAATGCAAACCATGTGTTGGAGCATGTTAACCAGCTACCAAATCAATCTGGAACCAAAAGAATATATCTCATTATGTTACAAGAAGAATGGGAGCAAGATATATACAACCCAAGATAGATTATTACAGCATGACATCTGGAACCAAGCTGATTTGGATCAACAAAGAACCAAAACATAACATCGGTCACACAACCAAGATATGTTGATGTCAATGACAACTATTAATGACATCAATAAATCAACATCATCTCAACACATTCCAACAATCTTCCCATTTTTCATTGATGGAAACATTCATCAATAATAAAGCAAACAACTCAATGCCAGCATCAAGGATCACTCTATCTTCTTTTCTTAAGAGCAGATTACAAATATTTTTAATTAAAGTAAAGAAAATTGTTTGATAATAATTGATTCAACCCCCTACTTAGTTATCTGAACTATTCAATATTTGGTATTAGAGCTTTGGTTCCTTGAATAATAGCTTAACCACTTGGGGTAGATCCAAGGATACACAAATTGGCAATTCCTGTGTTTGATGGGTCTGACTAAAGTTTCTGGAAAGTGCAGATGAGAGGTTACCTGATCTCTCTTGGCTACAAGAGTTGGAAAGTTGTTGAGAAACAATATGTTGAGTCGACAAAAGGTGTTTCTACTACAAATGAGATTTCATCCTATGAGGAGAATGAAAAGGAAAGGTATGCTATATTCAGTGGTTTATCTAAGAATGAGCTAACAAAAGTTCTTTCATTTGTACTGCTTATGATGTTTGGGAAAAGTTGAAAGAAATCTATGAAGGAAATGATAGAGTCAAATTATCAAAGAAGTTGACAGCTAAGCACAGATATGAAAACTTGAGGATGGAAGAAGGTGAGGATATAAGAAGCTACTTTCAAAGGGTTGATAGAGCAATAAATGATGTGAAAAATCGAGGAGGTACTCTGACAGATGAAGATGTAATGGAGAAGATTTTAATGACCCTACAGGAAAGCTATAGTGACAAGATCTCAGCTATAGAGGAAGTTTATGATCCAAACAAATTCACTAGAGAGCAGCTATTTGGCACCTTGACCACATTTGAGATGACGAAATTCTGAAAAGAAAAGGAGAAAACTGAAACTACCTTCAAAGCCACATAAACAAAGGATGATCCAGATAGTGAAAGTTCTTAAGAGTTGGAAATAAGGAAACTGAAGAAAGGTATCAACAAGTACAAAGGTATGCTACCTATTAAATTTTTTAGATGTGGAAATATTGGTCATTTAGCAACTATGTGTCCAAACAAAGGAACAAGACAAAAGTTCAAAAAGATCAATAAGAAGGCCTATTATGTCAATGAGAATTCTAGCATTTCAAATGATGAATCAAATAATGAGGATTATTTGTTTTTGGTTGAAAAGGATGAACCCAGATTTGATATCTTTAATATTTGTTTGAAATATGATGATAACAATAAGATTGCATTATTTGCTAAAACAAATGAGCATATAGTGCAGTCTCAGTGTTATCAAGGACCACCTTATCTTCTTGGATGTCAAATTCTTTGATAATTCGACTCTATAATTTCTTTCATAAATTTATTTCAAATTTTCCCAAACTTCATAAGCTGTACCCAATGAAATATTTTTGTTACCTCAGTTTTGATAAACCACTAAAGATTGCATACATGTCCTTTTCATTCTCCTCATAGGCTGAAATGTCATCTATAGTAGAAACACCTTTTGTCGGCTCAACATATTTTGTCTCAATAGCTTTCCATGTCTTGTAGCCAAGAGAGATCAGGTAACCTCTCATCTACACTTTCTAGAAACTGTAGTTAGATCCATCAAAAATAAGAATTGACAAATTGTGTGCAATCATATCTACCCTAAGAAGTTGAGCTCTTCTTTGAGGAACCAAAACCCTAATACCAATTTTTGAACAATCTAGATAACTAAGAGGGGGGTGAAAATTAGTTATTATCAAACATAGGTTTGCTAATTCTTCATGGATTTGGATTATGTTTTCTTAAGGAATTATAGTAACCATTGTATCAACACTTTTCATGCTACTTGAAGGTAAAGAGTTGTTAAGGGTATGGTCCTATATAGGAGCAAATTTGCACCCCTTACACAAATTCCCCCTTTACAAATCCTCACCTTAGAAAACCAAGTCTGAAGGTGAAATTCCATGTAATCCAAAATCCTTCATTCCACTTGGCATTTTTTTTGTGTGTCGATAGAGGAATAACTATCGAAGACACTCACACGACATCCAGACATCTACACGGTGCACTTATGTCCTTGGTAGATTCTTACGTTTGAAGCCTGCAGAGGGGTTACACTTCCCATTGGAGGTCAATTTGTAATTCCCTCTTTGACCAAACGACCTGAATATGGCCATTTTTTCCATTCTTTGCTTCAAACAAATCCCTTTTGTAATGCAAAATTTTGGCTCCTTAATGCTTTCTTACACTTCTAGGGTTTTTCACCTAAAAGGAGAAAGATGGGACAAAATGCTTATGTTAACATTCAAAGGATTGGGAATTTGGAATAGTTATTATGTGTGTGGAATGTGATGATCTAAATGCAACAAACTGACAAGGAAATTATTTATTAACGCTAAACTAAAGAAATGCAAACTGCTAGAAAACACAGTGTTGTATGCAAACATATACAAAATGACCTAGAAATGTACATTGAACTAAACAAAAAGATGTGAGATAGAATGTGTGCATCTTGAATTTGAAAAGGAATGAGATGGAGGTTCGGAATGCTAATGAAAATTTTCTAGAAGCCAACTGGGACACTTGTGCCAATCTAGGCGACTTAGTCCCAAATCAAGGAAAACTAGTCTAAAGCCTGTTTCTACCAAATGGGTGTCAAAATATGTAAAAACCACTAAAAGGTAGGTTCAATGGGACTACGTCACCATTTTTTATGACTTATTCCACTTTTGGATTTCTATAAATTAGAGAGTGGCAATGGAAGCCCTCGGTCTATACTTCGGTTTTTCATAGGTATTTGCTTCTGAAACTCTAATTTTTGGACTTTTCAAGCAGTAAGAGACCTTCAACAAGTTTTCAAAGCCTTCAATGTACCTAAATTTGCAAACACACAAGGAGAGAAAGAGAAAATATTGATGGTTAGGGCATGGGGGTTTACCTTGGTCAAACCCCTTTTAGGTAACTAAACCAAAATGAATGGAAAATGTAGTGAAGTATGGACATGAAAAAAATGGATTTATTACCTTTCCATGATGATTGATCTTGAGTTGTTACAACAATCAGCCCTTGAATGCTTCAGAAAAGATGTCTTGTTGACTTAGGAAGCTAAAAACCTACCTTTCTTGAGAAGAAGGAGAGATGAGTGCTTGAGAAGAATGAGTGAATGAGAAGTATAGAAGAAAATTAGAAGATTAGAAGAAGGGTTAGAATATTAGGGTGAAAAAGATGATAAAATCCCTTATTTATACAATTTTTACCCTAATTTTCTTGAAAATAACACAACACAGGCTAACCTTAGGGTTTAAGAGAAAAAATCCTAAAAGAATTTTCATTTAATTTTGATTTTTATTCCAAGAGGGACTAAGTCACCCAAGGTGGTGACCTAGTCCACCTGGGAAATTTTGATTGCTTTTCGGGGATTAAGATGTGATTATTGATTTTTTTCAGGATTATCTTCTAAAACACACTAAAGTAGAACCTATAAGTGCATTAAGGGGCCATTATAGCATAAGAAAGGGTTGATTTAGTGATGACAAGCCTAGGAAAGTGAGAGTTTGTTGTAACTCTTTCCAACACTTTAGACTAAGACTTGGAAAGGGGTTATTTAGGTGAATTATGGTGAAAGGGTCCTAGAAAATTAAGGAAATATGTTACAACACTTCACAACACCTTTACAAGACACCTTAGAACCTAAGAAAAATTAGGGTGCAAACCTGAAGAAAGGGCCCAAATGAGTGAAAAGTGTCAAGGATACACTTTTTGGTAACACATTTGGCCCCCACTTTAGTGAGAGGATGAACTTGCTTCACACTCACACTAAAGTAGCTAAGTGATGTCAAGGCGGATGGTGAAGAATGAGAAAGATGAAGGAGGTGTTCAAGCTCCCAATATTCAAGATTCTAAGTCAAGTTTACATCAGTGAAAAAGACACATTGAAGGGTAAATGATTTGTAGAAAAATGAGATATGCAATCATGCACTGACAAGAACTAAAAGAAAGAGAAAAAGGAAAGTAAGAAGTTGGATCAAGATTTGACCATTTGTCCAAAAACAAGATGTACTCACTCTGGGGTGATGAGACTTTTGGTTGTCTGCCAGGTGAGAGGGCCCAAAAGGTGAAAAACAAAGGTGGTTGTGGGGAAAGTCATGCCGTTGGTTGGGCTTCCCACTCAAACCATACCAAATTTATAACTCCTGATAACTTTCATAAGGCACCACAAAAGAAAATGAATTTAGAAATGATGTTGTAAGGAATATCTCAAATGGATTTTTCTTAGTTCGTGCAATGTTGCATCTTAAGGAAAATCATGTGTAATGTCTTCGAGAGAGGAAAAGTGAAAATGTTATCATATTTTTTTTAAGAGAGGAAAAGCGCAATGTCTCATCATGGGTAAAATTGTACCTAATGTTTCCAAGAGAGGGAATCACAAGAAGAAGAAAATCACACAATGAAATGTGAGTGGTGATGTATGCCCGCACTATAAAGCAATTGCTAACAACATTACTGTGAGAAATTTTTTTAAAGTAGAAGAAGGAGAAGACATGCAAAATTTTTTCGGAAATCCCTATGCCAAGTCATATGTTTTTGATAAGTTGTGTCATGAAAAAGGGGTGGTATGTCACATGCGAGTCAACTTAAGACATGTCATCCACATCCCAAGCTTTCTCTTATATTTTCATGAAAGGTTAATGAGTAATCAAAAGAGACAACGATAAGTGACATACGAGGGAAAAGGATAACTAACCCATTGCCCCCACTTAGTGCAAGACAAGAGTAAGTCGAGAGGATTGAGGAAATGCAAGGTAGACTAAAAATTAGTATCAGTTAGAGGAATGAGGTGCCCCCATATAAGGAAGAGCACCAAACTCCTTAAGATGTTGGATTTTACTACTCAAGGCCTTACATTCATTAGTATAATGATCACGAACTCAGTGGTAGGAACAAAAGGTGGTAGCATTTCTTTTGAGTTCTTGCTAGAAGAGAGATCAAGTGATCATGGAGGAGTCTCAATAAGACTCCCTCCTAATTGAGGGTAGAAGGTGTTCCTTTATTGTGTAACAAAGATTTGTCTTGCTTAGTATAGGATGTCATACCTATGCAAGGTGTTGTAGATTGTGATATTTTGTATGCTCCTAAGGAAGAGTGTGTAAAATCCAAATCAGTAGTGGGTTGCGAGATTACATTGCCAGTAAACAAAGATTTCTTTGTGTGTTGCAAAGGATCACTTTATAAGGTTGTTTTAGAAGGGTGATTTTGGATAGTGTTGATGTGAGGTGAAGGCTTGGTGATTTTTATTAAAGGACAATAACAAAGACCATGATTAGTTTTCTATGTGTTAGGCTCGATAGGGTTGTAGATACCTTGTTCATTAGAACCACATCCTTTTCCACTCTATCCAAGTTGTTCCATGAGCTCATAACCTTTTCCATAAAGGCTTCTTAATGCTTTTAGATTAGTTGATTGTTCATTGTTGGTTACTTTATCTAAAGTAGTTGAGGTGGATGCTTGCAAAGGATCGTACAAGTCTTGTGTTGGAAGGATTGTGTTTCCCTTTTCAGAGTCTTTGTTGATGATCTTGGATTCTCCTAGTAAAGAAGGTGTGAAGTCTAAGGAACCCCAATCGTCATCTAAGAGCTTCATGAGTTGCTCAAGATGTTATTTATTTGTTGGTTGTGCAGGTTCCACTTGGGTGGTTGGTGTTAAGGTGTTGAAGTGATTCTCTTTGCATTTCTCAATGTTTAAGAAACTATTAGGTTCAGGGTTGGCTTCAAGTGTGTAAAATTTGTTGTTGTAGATGTACTTCATCTTATGATGAAGAGTGGAAGGAACTCCATTCATATCATGAATCCATGGCCTGCCTAAGAGAAGATTATATAAAATTTCATGAGGCATAACATGGAATTTTGTTTCCAATGTGGTCATTCCAACTGTAAGATGTATAGTGATTGCACCGAGTGGTTGCTTAGTGATGTTGTCAAATTCTCTAATAGATAGAGAATCAAGTTTAATTTTTGATCTATCAATGCCAGGCCTTATCAAAAGGTGCACACTACACACATTAAGAGTAAATCCGTTATCTACAAGAGTTTTCTTGATCCCTTTTGTGTTATATTGAGAGATTATTAGGAAAGCTTCATTTTGTTTTTGCACATCCAAAGGAGGGAGCTCCCTTTGGTGGAAAATAATATCAGCATTAATTCCATGAATAATAGTTGCTATGTCATTTGGTTTTGTATTAGAAGGGAGAGGAAATTGTTGTAAGACATTTTGTATTATGTTCTAATAGTGACGGGAGGCTTGGATAAGGTCCCATAATGATATTTTGGATGGAGTATTTCTTAGTTGGTCAACAAGAACATACTCCCTAAGAAGTGAATTTAAGCGAGGGGCTGCGGGTAATATGGGATTGGGCAAGCGTAAAGGAGCTAAGGTTGGTTGGGGTGGATTTGGATTCTTTCTTGTGTAATGTGTATGTGCAATGGTATTGTGAACCCCTAAACCTGCATATGCACAAAGACGACAAACATTGTTAGTGTTAGATCAAAATGCAAGCAAATATGAAGGATTCCCCATGAAATCCACCTATTTAAGCTAATATTAGGAAATAACAAATTCAAATAACATGGAAATAAATCCTAATGTAGCCAATAGAATGATGATCTTATGGGGGAATTGGTGCCAATGAGATGTTCCAATTGGACCTTTCCCAATTCCTATGTTGCAATGTCAGTTGATTGAATCAATGGTAAAATCACCAAAGAGATTTGAGCATAGCCTTGTTACAATTTTTGAAAATGATGGATGATTGAGTGCAATGGGAAAAATTAGCTCTCAATGTGAAGAGAGTAACTTTGCATATGAATTGTGGATGAAGATTGAGGAGAAGAGTCTCCAATTTATAGATTCAAATCTTGGAAGAGATAGTGGAAATAACCAATGTGGGATAAAAGATAATCCAATGGCACTATGCCACTTGTCCATATCTGATTGGAGGAGGAATGAGCACATTTTGGCCAAAGTGCCAATTAATGCAATTAGGTGGCATTTCAAATTTGAGAAATGACATGTTGAAGAGGGAAAGGGAATGAAGTTAATGTCACTTGGCTCAAGGTCAAGGACATGTAAGAGGCATTGAATGCCTTGTTGGAAGGACCAATTCCACTTGGCCTTTTTGAATTCAAATGAGGGAATATTCCTTTTTGATGCTTTGTGAGGGAAAATAGAAGAATTAATAAATCAAAGTAATTGATTTATTTGTGCAACTTGCATTCTCTAGAGGATTTTAGTGAGAAGGATTAAGTTAATCATGGATTTGATTAATTTAATGAAGAATTAGGTGATGTGACAATTTAGACTTAGATTTATGAATTGATTTAAGTCAAGAATTGAGAATAGATGATTTATTAAATAAATGATTTGATTTATTTAATCAAGAAGGAATATGTTAGATTAAATCAAATGAGGTTTAATTTATTTAATTTAATAGGACTTTAGATATTTTAATTAAATAAAATGATTTATTTAATTAAACAAGGATGAAATGGTTTATTAAATTAATTGATTAATTTAATCGCTAAAAGAGGCAGATTTAATCCAATAAATAATGATTTATTAAATTAAGGGATAGAAATTGACAAAATGCTGAGAATGTGATTTAAGAGGAAATGTTGTTAGTAATTGGGATCAGGTGTGCCAAAATGAACTTGTACATTTTCCATGTCTAAATTTTGCCCCTCTTTGAAGTAATGTACTTGTTGCGTTGATTCAAAGAATAAACTGCTGTGATCGAAGGTCCGGGATTTTTTTGAAATTTTATCAAATGCCCCACTGCTCCCTCAGCGGAAGGATATTGCTGGATATTTTCCCCTTGAGAGATCGGACAAAATTTTTGAATTTTTGGATGATCTCGCGAAAAAGATAACAAGGTGCTCGACAAGCCAGAAATGCCCCAAAATGCCAGAAAAATGCACTAAAATGCCAGAAGGGATGCAAAATGACTCTCGGTTGGATGAAAATGGGTTGGTGGGATCAAACCTCTAGCTGGAAGGTTAAATTAGGTAAAAAAACCCTAACTTTTATGCTTAAATAGACCTTGAGGGGTCATTTTCAATTCATTCGCAATCTTAACCTTTAGAAAATTTCACATTTTAGCTCTAAGTCTTAGTCGAAATGGTGCAACGATAGCTCCCCAGGCACATGTCGGAGAGGGTTTGGATGCACTAACAGCCAATCGGCACAGGACCAATGGTATGTACCCCTATCCAACCTTTAAATTTATCGTTTTACGTGCATTTATTAGGGTTTAACTTCTGCACAAAGTGCGTGGTGCTATATGGCATCGTGAAAAGTGCATTATCGCAACCGCGTGGTCCCCTATTGCACCGCATATGCAAAGTGCATCACATGGGATACTTTGCAATTTATTGTTTGGTTAATCAAAAGTCCGCCGCATGTCCCTACTCCACTGTGCAGTGCAGTTAGGAAATTAGGATTTGCACCAAACAGGACCGCATATGAAAAGTGTGCCTCGCGGGCAACTTTGCGACTACCAAAATGCCATACTTCACCATGGCGATGCAGTTTGGAACTTTCCAAACTGCATCACACTTGGAAATAGCACCGCATTTGCCAGTTTAGGGCAAATTTTAACTTTGAGATGCAATGAAACTTTATTTTTTCTGACTCAATGGCCTTCCCTATGTAGGAGGAGCTTGTTGTACTTTACTTGTGAGAGCACCGATGGTCGGTGCTTAGCAGACTAGGGGTTATGCCCAAGTTGGTCTAGGAGCACCTTGGTGCCATTAGTCTTTGGTATGTTGCGTACGTCCCTCTTGTTTAGGCTCACCTAGGCATGCTTATGGCTCTGGCGGAATGATGGCATAGTGAGACCTCCTCCTTCCATCTTCCTACTGGCGAGGTCACTATCACTCTCGAGGATGTATGGCGCATCCTCTAATTGCCTATTCATGGGACCCGAGTCATCTATGATTCGGATGTTGGCAGAGAGGCCTATTACGGGGTTATGTAGATGGATGTGATTGATTTTTGTGATGTTCAGATTGACCTAGAGCTATATCGTGACTGCGTGCATACATACAGGTTGATTATTGCTGCTATTATCTCAGGCCTTGTAGTACCTGATCGGCGGGGCTGATACTTTAGTCCAAGATGGGGACTAGCATGGGATCATATGGTTCACTAGAGGGAGTGCTTAATTTAGGGATCGATATTATTGGCATCCCTTTATAGGGATCTTCATGAGTTTGTGTATTTGGACAGCAGGTCTATCAGGGCTGGAGGTACCTTACTGCACATCTGGGCATAGGAGAGGATCCCAGTGCTTCACCCGAATATCACACCAGTTCTCTTGGAGATAGATGATCCCCTTGTTTGGCAGTACGGTGGGGAAGAGATGCACTTTCTTTTACTGGCTTAGGTGGTATTCCGCATTGGCAGTGAGTTCTTGATGATATGAGAGAGTTCGTCTGGAGACTGTGGATGGGTGTTGGTCTGTGGCAAGATGATGATCAACAGCTCTTCTTTGCCCGGCAAGATAGGTTGATGCAGGGGCGAGAGCATACCATGATTGAGAGGTATATTCCAGATAGGGTTTCTCATCAGTTCAGGAAGGTACAGGACAGGCCTGATGACCAATATGTGGCCATCTTTGCACGTACGACCAGAGAGATAGTATGGGGCCAGCCCATTCTGACAGCCGATCCGATGTCCTCATTTAGGTAGTTAGTGGCTTGACTGTGGCCATATGATCAGGGGTCGGTAGATGTGGGGGTCACTCTAGCTTATAGGGCATGGTTCAGACCTCCACTCAGATTGACAATTCCAGGCGCAGTTGTTCCACGGCGCAAACGCAGGGGTCAGGTAGCTAGCAGAGGGTGGGGTAGAGGATGAGGTGGGCCACCTCCTCATTAGAAGCCTCCTAGGGATGGGGCACATCACTCACTTGTCCGAGTAGGGGATCAGGATGGTCAGCCGAGGGTAGATCCTCAACAGTAGCCAGTAGGGCATCCAACAGGGCAGCCAATAGGACAGCCAGCAAGACAACACGAACGCAGAGATGCATTGATTCAATAGCTATAGGGGCAAGTATAGGTTCTGACTACGAAGAGAGATGAGGCATGATCCGAGAGGGATCAAGAGATAGGCTGGTGGTGGCAGTTAGAGAGTGCAGCGTCCTCATCCTGGGCCTGATTGATCGATATTCAAGATTACAGAGAGGCCATTAGAGAGGCTGAGTACTATCGGCACCATTACTGATAGGTAGTGCCATCAGACCGCAGAGTGCCAAAATTTTCCCAGCAGATAGGGAGGCGACCAGTAGAGGCACATGGTGAGAGATAGGATGGGGAGGGCAACAGTCAATAGGGCCTGCCTCCCCTTTGATCATAAGACAGTTTGCTTCATTTTTGATATATGGGCTATAGTATTTTTGCCTTTTTGTACTTTGTATTCGATGGACACCTGATCCAATTTGTATTATAACAATAATTTTTGACGATATATATGAGATGATTCACCTTTTTATGATATGTATCATGCACATGTATAATATGTGGATGTATAATATGCAAATGTATGGTGTCATGAAATATTTCTATTCTTATGCTTATGTGATGTGATGTATGTAATGGATGCATTTCTTTTTGTATTTTTCATGATTTTAAAGATGTAATGCATATTAATGATGGTAATGGATGCAAATGGTAATGGTTGCAAATGATAATGGATGTAAATAATTATGTATGATGCAATGCTATGCTTAAGATGTTTTAAATAACAAATTTATATTTTTCCTCATAGCTTAAGATAATGATATGATGCCATGTGCTTTTGATGCTAACGATCTAGTGGATGCAGGATGTATGCATTGGCGATGTTCTAATTACTATTATGATACCATGTTAGTGTGGAAAGAAGGTAGAAGAAATGCATAATTAATGAATTATTTAGGATGGAGATGGTGATTTGCATTGCTAGGAATTGGTATTTTCAAAGGGTCAATTGCATTATGTTTGATAACACACGTAGGTACGATGCATCAAGTTATAAAGGACTAGGATGGAATTTGTACCTTGTGTGATGGACCTTGACTTGATAATCAGATAGGAGTATTCTTGTTCACACTTAACATACATACTTCATTCAGGATGCAGTTCAGACATTCTAAACATCACAGACCAAAACATAGAAAAGCAAGCTTTCCTATGTGGTCAACAAGATACCTAGAATATCCTTCCTACAAACCAAAAAAAATATACATGATTAAGTTATTTTACAAGCGTATCCTGCAAGCACAAAAGATAAAAAGATAATTATCATTGCCCCCATTTCTTTCTCTCTAAACCTGTTTTGTTTAGGCATCATCGAGAGGTCCTTGAAATGAGTGCAACATAAGATAAGTCAAAAAGACCAAATAAAGTAAACAAACAAACTAATGTTCTTTGTACCGCTAGCGAAGGCTAAACTACTATGAGGTACTTGATGCTTATGCCCATTGTAGGAAAGCTTCATCCTAGGACATGTTGTGATCAGGTTTTTTGGTGGGACTGATTCGGTGATAAGCTATTGTTACTCTGAGTTGACCAACTTGCTTGCTTATTGACTTAGGCTTAAGACTCTAAAAATTAGGTCTTCTCTTTTTAAACCTACTAAACTTTCTTTTGACTGACTCACCAAGGGGTGAAAGTGATGATTGATTTATTAGGAATGATGACCATCACGAGTGAAAGCGAGATGAAATGGATGCACCATTTTGGCTTTTTCAGATATTTTGAGGTTGTTTTTGGTATTTTTGAGATTTACGACTTGAAGGTCTAACTTAAAGACCTATCATAGGGGTCTCGGGAGCTGATCCGTAGATTAGCCTTGCCTATGTTGTACACACAAAGACCACGTAGTTTGACTGATCACAAACTGGACTCAAATGATGAAATGGACAAACGGATTGCCATTTTATTGCCTAAAGGACTGACTTAAGATGCAGACTAGATGGGCAATTGGATTGCCAATGCGATGGATGCCTAAGGACTGACCAAACTATCTCGAGGGATGATCAAAGATCAACATTGCCTATGTTCAAACTCAGAGATGATGTAGTTTGACAAGGTGAAAAAAATAAAGACTCAATGATGATTTTTTGAAGATTTTCTGATATTCTGACATGTTTTTGGATTTTGAATGATTTGGATTTTTTTGGATTTTTTGATGAATTTTGAAGAGGATCACGAGCATATACATGAATCCGATCTAATGTCGATACAGGAACATGGCCCCAGCATGATGCGATAGACTACTTTGATAAAGGCAAGACAAACTGACCTTAGGAATATGCCAAGTAGTACTATGGTGGAATATGATATGGACACCAACTCAGGCTATGGTATGGATGCGAGCGGATGGGTGGATGGATGATTTATTGAGATGCGATGGAATGAGTGAGTCATGCAAATCCTGGTAGATGGGGGGTGCTTTATTTACACTTGGTGCCTGTTTGCCAGGTTTTCACCAAGGTACTTGTCCAAAGCGCCACCGAAGTGGTTATCACTAGAGGACGAATTTTTTCTTTTTACTATTTTCAATCCTTTTTCTGATTTTTTTAGGATTTTTGCATTTTTTGATTTTTTTGTTGTTGCCAAGATGCTTGTTTGCCATGTTTTCATCAAGGTAACCATTTTTTCAGGACTTTTTCTGATTGTTTTTTTATTTTTTATTTCTATACCTTTGCAAGATTTTAGGCATAAAACTTTTTGAGCTGCGAACTATTCATGGGCTCCTGCAAAGGTTCACCTTCTGGTGTCGATAGCTGATATGCCCCTAACTTGTAGCTTGTGGTGATGATGAAGGGTCCCAACCAATTGGGCTCAAACTTTCCTTTTGTATCGAGGTTTGGTACATTCTTTTGGTTTTCTTTCAGCACAAGGTCACCAACTTGGAAAGTGTGTTGCTTGATCTTCTTGTTGTAGCTCCATTTCAGGTGATTCTGGTAGACCTGTAGATGATTCAAGGCATCCATATGCCATTCATCTAGTAATTCTAGCTCATTTAGTCTTGTAACCCTGTATTCCTCATCCATGATGAGGTTTTGCAAAGATATTCTCAATGATGGGAGCTTGATCTCAATAGGGAGAATGGCCTCTGATCCGTAGACCAGGGAGAATAGGGTGGCACCTGTTGGCATGCGGATGCTGGTGTGGTAGGCCCATAAGGTGGGATTTAGTTGCAGATGCCAGTCATGACTAAAGTCATTGACTATTTTCTTGAGGATTTTCAAAATGGTTTTATTGGTAGCTTCTGCCTGGCCATTGCCTTGTGGATAGTATGGGGTGGAAAAATTGTGTTGGATTTTCAATTTTTCACATAAATCATGGACATCCTGATTCTTGAAGGGTGTCCCATTATTAGAGATAATGAATTGAGGAACACCATATCAGAAAATGAGGTAGTTCAGGATGAACTTGGATATTTATTTTCTCGTGATGTAGGTTATGGGAATTGCTTTGACCCACTTTGTGAAATATTCAGTGGCAGTGATTATGACCTTGTGGCCATTGGATGAGGTGGGTGAAATTTTACCAATGAGATCAAGCCCCCACTATGAAAAGGGGCAAGCTATAATGATGGGGTGTAGTCCTTGAGCTGGTGCATGAATGAGGTCTCCATGTTGTTGGCACTCTAGACACTTTTTGACAAAGTTTTGTGCCTCTCTCTCCATTGTCGGCCAATAGTACCCGATTCTTAGCAACTTCTTAGCCAAGGTCATACCACTCGAGTGCAAACCACATGTGCCATTGTGTACCTCAATTAGAGTAGTCAAGGCTTCCTCAGGTTTTAAACAACGTAGCAAGGTTCCATCGATACTTCTGCGGAAGAGGGTCTCTCCTAGGATGCCGAATTGTGAAGACCTTTTGACAAAGGTTTGCTTTAGGTTTGGGGTGATGTCAGTGGGGAGCATTCCTAACCTTAGATAGGTATATATGTAATGGTACCAAATATCATCAAGACCAATGAGTTCACACGCATATTCTGACTCTGGTACCTTGAAAGTGGATACAAGAAGCTGTTTTACGAGGAATTCATGTTTCGAGACGTTGCGAAGAATATCCAGCAAGGATCCAATTGTTGCCATTGCATCGACTGCTCTATTGTATGGTATGAGTTTATGATAAGTTGGGAGTCCCCATAGATCTTTAATGCCATGATTCGCCACTGTGCTGCAATCTTGAGGCCTATGGTCAAAGCCTCGTATTCTGCAATATTGTTGGTATAGGGGAACACCAGTTTATATGATCTAGGTATATAGTCTCCTTGTGGGGTGATGAAGAACACATCGGCTCTTGATCCATTTTGCATGTAGGAGCCATCGAAGTATAATTTCTAGTAGTCGACTGCACCAAGGTTGAAAAGGGACTTATCTAGGAATTCAGATACAAGCGGGTTATCTGTGTAGAGAGGAGCCTCTACTAGCTGGTCTACAATAACTTGTCCTTTGATTGCCTTTCTCTCGACATATTCAATGTTGTGTTCAGATAGTATCATTACCCATTTAGCCATCCTGCCTGTGAGCATTGCTTTTGACAATAGATATTTTAGGGGGTTTATCTTGGCAATCAACTTAATTTGATGAGCTAGCATGTAATGTCTAAATTTCTGAGCTACAAATATGAGTGATAGGCAAGCCTTCTTGATTGATGTGTAATTGAGCTCGTGACCTACCATTGTTCTACTGATATAGTAGATGGCCCACTCAGTTCCCTTTTCATCATGTTGGGCTAAAAGGGCACCAAGGGCAGCTGTTGTTGCTGAGATGTATAGGATTAATTGCTTCCCAAAAATTAGTCGCATCAACACAGGTGATGTAAGTAGATATTCTTTTATTTTACTAAATGCTTGCTCGCATTTGTCATCCCACCTGAATGTGACTCCCTTGTGAAGTAGGTGTGAATAGGCAATCTATTTATCTGCTAGCTATGCTATGAATCTCTGGATGGACTGGAGTCCACCTTGTAATTCTCTAGGTTGCTTTAACATTCTTGGTGCTTCCATTTCAAGGATTGCTTTTACTTTTGGAAGGTCCACCTCTATCCCTCTCAATGAAACTATGTATCCCAATAGGTTTCCCGATTGTACCCCAAAGACACACTTCTTCAGGTTGAGTCTGACCTTGTATTGTTCTAGTCTATCAAAGATTGCACTTAGAGTTGCTATGTGATCCTACCTTTTCTTTGGTTTAGCCAGTATGTCATCCACATAATATTCGACTATTTTATGGATCATGTCATGGAAAATTAGCATCATGGCTCTTTGATATGTAGCTCCTACATTTTTCAACCCAAACAACATCACATTCCAATAGTAGGTGCCCCAAGGACATGTGAAGGTTGTTTTATGTTGGTCTTCCTTTGCTATCGTTATCTGATTGTACCCCAAGAAACTGTCCATTAGGGATAACATCCCATGTTCGATCATCATATCCACTATCATGTCAATGTTGGGTAGTGGAAATCATCCTTAGGACATGCTTTGTTTAGGTCTCTAAAATCTGTGTAGATGCGGATGCCCCCTTTCAGTTTTGAGACAGGTACAAGACTGCATACCCATTCTGGATAGTCAATTGGGCATATGAAGCCAACATCCAGAAGTTTCTATAGCTCAATTTTGACGAGCAAGGCTATTTGTGGGTGCATCTTCCTTAGCTTTTGTCTGACTAGTTTTTCTCTAGGGTAAACAGCCAAATGATGAACCACTACCCCAGGATCTAGACCTGGCATGTCAGCATAGGTTCATGCAAAATTTACCTTCCTTTCTTTTAGGAATGCTACCAATAGTTCCTGTTCTTCTATCAGGAGAGACTCTATGTAGAAGGTGATTTGTGGTTCTAATTTCATTCCTAAGTTGACCGGGTTGCACTGTTCTGCCAATACTACTGATTTTTCCTAATGTAGAGCAGTAGGGGGGAGATTGAATCCTTCATCCTCTAGTGCCTTAGAGAGGTTTCCACCATTGGATGCGTCCTTTATGTTTACTATTTTATGGTTCAAGAGTGCCACAGTGTGGTTTTCACTCAATAACCCTGAGCTTATTCTTGATATTTTCCTTTTGTGACGGAAGGACTCAATCATCTCCCCATAGTATGCCTATGTGTCTAGTGTGATGTTGAATCCAGCCTTGTGATCTCCGTACGGAACTGTATCCCTTAGTCCCATGAATTCTGAGAGCGCCTCATCATTTTCGAACAAGTCAAGAATCGGTGGTCCCCATTGGTCATGATCGATGAGTTGGGGGTGTACTAAGGTGATTTGATGGGTTGGTTGGTTTGACTCAGCTGTGGAGGCACTTATCATTAATAAGGTGGAATCTTCAAAAATCCTTGGGAGACCTGCTATGGTATCATCATCGTCACTACTGGGACAAACATTGGTGATGTCAAAGGTGTAATTATTGAGTGGGATACCTAAGCAAACAGGTGGTCTAGGAGTGGTTGTTGTTGCCTGAGGAGATGGCCTGACTACCCTTCTAGGAGTACCTCTACCACATACAATTATACTTGGAGGAGTATAGCCAAGGCCAAGGTTCCGCATTCTTCTTTCTACAATGATGGGCTCAAACCGTCCATCACTGTTTCTTCCCAGGCTCTCATTCCTGTTATAGCCCATACCGAACATCATTTGTAACCCTCTGTTAGTTTTGTCCATGGGTAGGTTGGGAGTGGGTCTTTCATCTTGGTATAGTGTGTTTGAGATGTCCTCTTCATCCACATTCTCTCGACTGAGATCCCCCCAACGGTCAAATCTAGAGGGTTCTGCTCTAATAGTGCAGACAGGTGTTTGAATTGGCTAGGGTTGTCCATGCGACCTAGGAGATTGTGGTAACTCTCCAACAACAAATGCATTTCTCTTCATTCTATAGTCACCGCATCCATTGTCTTTGATCATGCATTTGATTTCGGATATGTCAGGGATGGCGAGTGTCTCTGTTGTAGAAGTGGAAGCAAGGTTGGTTGGGTCAACATATGATGTGGATGGGCCTTCATTATTTTTTGGTACTTGGGGAATCTTATAAAACTTGGCTTCCAAGTTTTTGCAGTAGGCAAAAGCTTCGGGATCCCCATATATAGTGACCTCCTCATTCTAATGCGAGAACTTAATGCACTGGTTATAGGTTGAGGCCACTGCCTTCATTCCTTGGATCAACAAGCATCCCAAGAGGTGTTGTATGGTAGGTCAAGGTCAAGGACCTGACAGGTGGTTTCCATGGTTGTCAGCCCCACTTGAATGGGGATTTTCATAGTACCCTGAGATACTCTTTCTTAGTCATCATATGCCCTTATTGTGATGCTTTTGTTCTTATTGATGGAATCATCAGTGAATCCCAATTTCTTTATGAGTTTTAGAGAACAAATATTAAGGCCTACAGCTCCATCTACCAGGACTCATTTGAATTTATTTTTGTGGATTAGGACTTGGGGGTGGAGTGCATGGTTATGAGATAGCTGTGCAGGGAAATCTTGATTCGAAAATGTAATGAGGTTTGGGGTAACAATGTTACCCACCATAGCTTGAAATTGCTCTATGTCAAGGGTGGCAACAATGGTAGACACAACTAGTGCTTCATCAAGGATCTTCCTATGGGCGGCGAAGATTTTTAATAGTTCCATGATGGAGATTTGGGCGGGTGTTCTTTTTAGCTGGTCAATAACATTGTAATCATAGGGGATGGCCTTTGTATTAGTAATGGGGGTCTTAGCAGGTGCCCTAGCAATGGTAACCTTTCTACCTCATGTGGTGACTCCATAGTCATTGTTGGCTCCCTTGATATTTATTATGGTTACCATTTCGTCAATGCATCTAACTATCTCCTTGTATACTAGATTAGCACTAGCATACTTTTTCTTGCCCTTACTATTCCCTTGATTATTTCCTTGATTGTTCCCTTGGTTATGGTTCGACATCGGATTCGTGTATATCTTTAGGTCTTGGTTTCTGGCTGACTGCTCAATGTTGATGACCTTATCCTCAATGAGGTCTTGGATGATGTTTTCGAGTCTCATGCAATTGGTAGTGGTGTGTCCTTTGACTTTGTGAAAGTCACAAAAGAGGTTCTCGTTATACCATGGCAGCTTGGTCATGGGTTCTGTGTACTACTCAGAGTTAGAGACTTTGATTAGATTCTCCTTGACCAACTTTTTCACTATGGACTCAATCGATTCACCAAGAGCTATGAATTTCCACTTGGGAGGATACTTGTTGTGGGGAGGTGGTCCTCCTTGATTTCCCACATTATTGATTTGATTGGTAGAAGATGGTTGCGGTTGTGCTACTACCGCATTAGTTTGCACATTGTTGTGATTATGATTTTGTGGCTGATGATTTGGGATGCTCTGCTTAGGGGCACTGATGACCACTTTAGCATTGACCACATCATCGTTCGTGATATTTTTATTCCTCGACCATGTTCGAGGTTTATCATTGTAGTTATTAGATGGGCAGTTATCCTAGGGTGGAGTGAATGTTGGTGCACCTCCTCGCATAGTAAGGGCTCTTTCAATGTTGAGCGCCTTTGGAATCAATTGATCGTACGATGTGATGCACTGCATTTTTAGGTAGAATGCCAAGTTTTCATCTGGATTGGCTATGATGGTGTAAACTTTTTGTTCCTTTGGCATGGTCCACTTGCTCTAATTGGCCTTGGATTTCCATCTTTTCAAGAAGAATGAGAATAGCTCCCCTTTCCTTTGTTTGAGTGTGGACAGTTCTTCCAAACTAACATCCGCACCCATATTGAAAGCGTAATTTTTAAGGAAAGCCTCCAGTATTTCCTCGAATCTTTTAATGCCCGTGGGTAGGCGAGAAAACCATTCCATAGCTAGACCTGTCAGGCTCTGGGGGAAGAGTCACATTAGGTACATGTTATCATATGCGACCTCCATGTAGTGCACCTAAAATTCCCTAACGTGGTTTTCAGGGTTGCCCATTCCATTGTATTTGTCAAATTTGGGGATCTCAAATCCCTTTGGGAATGGTACCATGGTGAGACTTCTATCGAACAGATAAGGGCACAAATTGCTTGGTGTCCTTGTGGTTTTTCCTGCTTGTAAGTCCAACACTTGCTATGAGAGTAGTTTGATTTGTGTTGCGACATCCTTGCTCAGATCGGGAGGTGGGATGAATGAGTTGTGAGGTGCTCAAGGTGTTTGATGGGTGGGAAGAGTACTGGTGGGAATTTGCTACAAGCTTAGTTGTGCATTCAAAGCCTGATGGTATGCTTGCATTTGCATCAACAATACTTGTTGTTGATCTTGCTGCTATTGTTCCAACAATGCTTGTTGTTGGTCCATTTGCTACTATTCCCATGAAGCCTATTGTTGATCAATCTGTTGTTGAGCTAGTAAAGCTTATTGTTGGTCTATCTCTTGTTTCACCAACAAAGCTTGTTGTTGGTTGAGCTACTATTGTACCAACAAAGCTTGTTGTTTAGCCTATTGTTGTGCTTGAAAGTCTTGCAGGGCTTGTTGGTATGCTTGCAGGTGGATCGCTTGCAACTGTACTTGGTACTGTGCTTGTGCTTGTTGGTGGGCTTGAGCCTGTGCTTGGGCTTGGGCTTGTGCTTGTGCTTGGGCTTGTGCTTTTGCTTGCACTTGGGCTTGAGCTTGGGCTTGTGCTTGTTCTTGGGCTTGGGCTTGAGCTTTTGCTTGGGCTTGAGCTTGTTGCTATTGCTTGAGTACTCTTTGTTGGTTAGCCTTTTGGAGAGTTTGGATTAAGGTAATGAATGAGTTTGCCGAGTTGGCTTTTGGTGGGATTGGTGGTGGAACAGGAATCATGCCAACCATTGTGACAAGTGGGGGGATTGTGGTAGTGATGATTGGGACTTGGGTTGTTGTAGGGGTGGTCAAGATGTTTGGTCCTTGTGAAGGCATGCTTTCAGATACTCGAGGACTAGCGGATTTGTTTGTTACAGTGGATTGGATAGTCACCACTTGTGGCTGTGACGTTGTAGGAAAAGAGATGGATTTTGAGGTGATGTGCACATTGCCCTGTTCTGAAAAGTTATCAGTATTTAGGGGAGGAAACACTACTCTGAGTGGTGATGTGGTCACAAATGGAAATGGGGGTAGTAGTGGTAGGCTATCTTGGAAAGAAAAAGGATTAGCGACTTCAGTTGTTCTAAACAAATCGCCTTCTTCTTGTGGTAAATAAGTGGGTATGTTTAATTGATAAGCTGGCGAGGCATGAAATGAAGATGAACCAGTGAGATTATGAAATGTGAGTGGGGTGTATGGGTGCCATGGGTTTTCTGGCACAAGATTATCCAGTGTGGTGGTGACAGCTACCTCTTTATTGGTCACTAGGCGATGTTGCTGTAACTCTCGAAACATAGCACTTCCTTTGTTTCCAATTGGTGAGGTTGGAGTGATGGTTGTAGTGATGTGGGGTATTTCCTAATTGATGTTTGACATTGGGGATGCATTTGTAAGAGGCATGTCCATACTAGTGCTTGCATCAAGGTCGAAAGGGAATGGGACCCCTCTTTTCGTTAATGTGTTTAAGTACTTGAACATAGCACTAACAATTTTATGGTTCATGAGGTTTTGAACCATTTTTACCATTTTCGATTGTGTCATCCCCATGTCTTCATTCGTGATGTCCTCCTCATGGATCTCCTCTTGAGGATATTAGAGGTTAACCGACTCATGTCCACATAATTTGACATGTCATTGATATTCTCCATGTTCTTCTTGTATTGAGATCTAGTTTGAACCATAAAAATAGGGATCATTTGATCCTAACCTTTTAGGTTCAAAAGAGAAGAGACTAGGAAAGCCAAAGATCAAAGATGGTGGTAACGATGATGGGTTAAATGGATGGGATGAGTGAGTGAAAACCTTTTTGGAGAACTTTTGAAGGTATATGCTAAACTTGTAAAGGATTTTGAATTGATTTATTGTGATAATTTAAATAGATGCATTAAGTCAAACAGGATTGTTGTGAACTTGTATTCCCTAGGAAGTTGCGTTATCCTAGGGGACTTGCACAAGTGGATGAATTAGCTAAGTGTGTTAAGCCAATGTGTTTTTATGAACTAGTAAACCTTTAGGAAATTGTGTTATCCTAAAGGTAAATTCATCCAAAAGTGTTGACTATCTTGGCTAGGTGTGTTAAGCCAAGATAGGGTGATGTTGGTTTAGCCCTCTAAATTTAGCACGAGTGATTTTTTCTAGAGTTCTCAAAAGGTTTGATGATGGGATGAGATTTGATTTCAATGCTTTGATCCTAGACTTGAACCTAGACAGAACTCTTTCTTACAAGATCTCGGTGTTGAAGAACACGCTATACTTCCTATGGGAGAAAAGAAAACCTTTCAAAAAGCTCAAGATTTTGATGATAATAAAATGCATACAATGCGGGATTATTGTTTGAAGCTTTTATGTAAACGTTGTATACAAGTCTTTCTTTGAATTCGAAAAGTCTCTCAAGATGCTCCTCACTAGCTTTTAGACTAAGCTTTTTGAACTTTGGCTTTGGGATTTTAATCTTGTGGGAAATCATTAGAAACAACACACATGAAGTTCAAATTGTATTTTATCTTGGTTTAATGAGTTTCTTTTTATCAAAGAAACTGGTTTTCTTAAGTTTCAAACTATATATCTCATGTCCCAATTTCTTTCTCATCCCACAAGGTCCATTGTGTGGAAATCAAGGAAAGTAGGGCAAAAGTTCCTTATGTTTATCCTTGTTGAAAACAAATGACTGTAGAATTTGTGCACTTAGAAACGTCTAGGAATATGATTCCTAGGGAAAGCAAGAGTGTCCAAATTCATCAAGAGGTATTTGTCTCCCACAAGGCGTTTGAAATTTGAAGTTCTTGTGAATGTTTGTTTTCAAATGTTTTCAAGATCAAGCAATGTATTTTTTACAAGCATTTTCACACTCCTAGGATGATGAGGCAATATCTTGTTGGGTTCCCACTTGGATAAATCCAACTACACATATCTTGTGTGAATGGCTAAATGCTTGATGACACTGGCTCCCCTCCACGACACTCACTTATTCGGGTCAGCCAAGCATTAGTACCCATGAATCTCCCATGGCATACTTTCCATTTCCACAACAAGACCGCATGTATAATGTGGGGCGACTTCAAAGGACATGACCTTTTGCACCAAAAAGATAGACAAGGTTTTGACCTTTTTCTAAACAAAGGGTTCTAATTCGAGCATTCCGTTAGTGGGGGATTATCCAACATCGGCGAGAGTCCATTGTTATCCATCTCATCAGAATAATCCTCGTGATTCTTGAACTTTCCTCAAGAATCCACACTTATATACCGGTTGGGTCATTCCTTTGGGTGATTACTTTTTCCCACAAGATAGGCCCTCAAAGATAAACAAAAGTGAGCTAACATATCCCGTCATTTACACAACCTTTGTTGAAAAACAAAGGGGAAAACCTCCGCAATATGTCATGCTCACACTCGCATGTTTTGTTCAATTTTAAGTGCCCAAATTGAAATGTGGAGGCAATATTTTTAACAACATAATATCACTAAAATGTTTTTTATTCTCAAGATCACAATGAAGCGCGAGAGAAGCACATACACATTTTGAATGATATTAACTTGTAAAAAAAATTACAAAACATGGAAAAAATTTGTTCATTTTAAACCTCAAAGCAATTATGACTTCTTTTTAAGCACCAAATGAAGTGTGAGTTTTCCTTGTTCAATTGTTACCTTTCAAACAAAATCTAGTGTGTTTGTCTAAAGTTCTTTTTATCCCCTTGGCAACTTTTGAAAGGAAATTTGATTTTGTTAATTTTAAAACCCAAAGTAACACCAGTGTCCTAAAATCAAAGAAATTATCAAATCCTTTATAGAGTGTTAAAAAACACTTTGTACAAAATAAACATGTTGTCGTAAAAGAAGAAGGTTGCTTGTTCTTTTTAGTCCCAAAGTAAATTTAATTTTCCTAAGGCCAAAGATTTTTTTTTAACAAGTTTTCTTTAAGAGTGTTAAAGAACACTTTTAGTGTTTAGAAACACTTTGGGTTTGTGAGCATGATATACTGATAAACTTCTTCCTTTTCTTTTACTCTTCTCCAACCTGCAAAATGACAAAAAACTAGAGAACAATAATATGGTAAACAAAGTTAATGTTCAAAAAATTAAAAAACGCATTCAAATTTGAAAACAGATTGTTTCCCGTGGCAGAGTTTAGCAGGTACGGTGCTATTTAGTGGGTGTGGTGCTGTTTAAAAAGACAGGTGGTGCTATATAGTGCCGCATGGTAGACTGTATGTGGTGCTCTACAGAAACAAAGACTGCGAGTGCGGTGGAGTTTGGCATGTGGTGGAGTTTGGAAGTGGCAAAAGTTGGCAACTTTTCAAATCTTAAACGTGGGAAGCAATTGCGGTGCTATATGGTGCCGCAGTTTTGAAGGGGTGTGGTGCAATATAGCACTGTATCTGAGTCCATGGTGCAATACAACACCGCATGAATTATTTGCGGTGCAGTTTCATATATGTGAGAAAAAAATGTGAAAAAAACAGCGAAATTTTGAAGAAAACGTGATAAATTTTTAGATTGCCCTCCTAGCACCAAAATGTGAACCCCTAAACCTGCATATGCACAAAGATGACAAAAATTGTTAGTGTTAGATCAAAATGCAAGAAAATATGATGGATTCCCCATGAAATCCACCTATTTAAGCTAATATTAGGAAATGAAGAACAAATTCAAATAACATGGAAACAAATCCTAATCTAGCCAATAGAATGATGATCTTATGGGGGAATTGGTGCCAATGAGATGTTGCAGTTGGCCCTTTCCCAATTCCTATGTTGCAATGTCAGTTGATTGAATCAATGGTCAAATCTCCAAAGATATTTGAGCATAGCCTTGTTACAATTTTTGAAAATGATGGACGGTTGAGTGCAATGAGCAAAATTAGCTCTCAATGTGAAGAGAGTAACTTTGCATGTGAATTGTGGATGAAGATTGAGGAGAAGAGTCTCCAATTTATAGATTCAAATCTTGGAAGAGATAGTGGAAATAACCAATGTGGGATAAAAGATAATCCAATGGAATTGTGCCAGTTGTCCATATGTGATTGGAGGAGGAATGAGCACATTTTCGCCAAAGTGCCAATTAATACAATTAGGTGGCATTTCAAATTTGAGAAATGACATGTTGAAAAGGGAAAGGGAATGAAGTTAATGTCACTTGGCTCAAGGTCAAGGACATGTAAGAGGCATTGAATGCCTTGTTGGAAGGACCAAGTCCACTTGGCCTTTTTGAATTCAAATGAGGGAATATTCCCTTTTGATGGTTTGTGAGGGGAAATAGAAGAATTAATAAATCAAAGTAATTGATTTATTTGTGCAACTTGCATTCTCTAGAGGATTTTAGTGAGAAGGATTAAGTTAATCATGGATTTGATTAATTTAATGAGGAATTAGGTGATGTGACAACTAAGACTTAGATTTATGAATTGATTTAAGTCAAGAATTGAGAATAGATTATTTATTAAATAAATGATTTGATTTATTTAATCAAGAAGGAATATGTTAGATTAAATCAAATAAGGTTTAATCTATTTAATTTAATAGGACTTTAGAGATTTTAATTAAATAAAATGATTTATTTAATTAAACAGGGATGCAATGGTTTATTAAATTAATTGATTAATTTAATCGTTGAAAGAGGAAGATTTAATCCAATAGATAATGATTTATTAAATTAAGGGATAGAAAGTGAGGAAATTCTAAGAATGTGATTTAAAAGGAAACATTGTTAGTAATCAGGATCAGGTGTGCCAAAACAAACTTGTATATTTTCCATGTCTACAGGTATTATGAATCAGTTGTTGTGACACATTATTCTTAGGTGGGTAGATAGTGAATTCGGGTAGGATTGGAGGTGAAGGTTCATTTGAAGGGGGGTAAAGGATAAGTTGAGGTTGAGTAATATTAACATCCTTGAGCAAGGGAGAAGCCAAAGTTGTCTCTTTATGTTCTTCAAAGGAAATGATATTCTAATTGTCAATGTTATCCTTATGGTGTATCATGATATCCTCCCTAGGAGGAAGGGTTTTAGGAGAACTATAAACCAACTACTCTTGACAATCCAAGGTTGGTTCTTCTAGAATAGATTCATCACTAAGAGGGGAATGATCAATGGTTGACTTTTCTTACAAAATAAGGATGTTTTTAGGTGAAGGGGGACAACTAAGAGATACATGAATTTCACTAATATTGTTTTCTAATAGCAAAGTATCTTCTTCACAACAAGGAGAAATGCTAGGAGAAAAAAAAATGTTATTGTCATGATTAGCTATGTTTGTGTTGTCTTGTTTATTAATGTCTTGTACACTAAGAGAAGTAAGAGGAGAGAAACAACTAGGATTCTCACAACTCTCATTGATTGGTTCTTCTAACAAAATATCTTTGCCACAAATAGGAGAGATATTAGGAGAAGAACTAATATGAGTGTTAGGAATGTCCAAAGTTGTATATTCTTTTGCTACAAAATTATCACAGGTAGGGAAGAGGAATTTTTTCTTAGCATGTATAGATCTATAAGCTACTAGCATTGTTTGAATAAAAATGAAAATTGCATTTAACAATTTCATGCAATGTTTCAGCAATATAAATAATGTATATGCAAAGATACAAAACATTTTTATCCAATATATGCTAAGCTTAAGAATGTAAATAATGTAATGCAAGAATGAAAATAAATTTTAACAAACTTAAGAATTTTTTTATGAATAGAAACATTGTATATGAAAAAGTGAAAATTACTTTTATCAAGGTTATGCAAAATTGCAGAAAAGTGAACATTTTCAAATCTAAGGATGAAATGGTTTTAAGGACCATCCTAAAATGTTGATTTTGAGCTAGATGCATAAAACAAATGTTCCCGAAATTCCAAAATTATTGTATATGATACTAGGAGCCTAAGAAAGCATGCAAAAATGAGGTTTTTGGTGTTGTGATAGATAGTGAAAAATCTAGAAAGGGACTAGGTCGCCCAGAATGGCGAATTAGTCCCAGTTATGATTTTTTTTCAAAATTTCCAGAAATTTGCAACTGTTTTGGATGGTTTTGATGTTGGATGATCAGAAGAAGAAAGGTAGGTGTAGATTTGGTATGAATGAAAATGATTTGAGATACAAGAATGTAAAGTATATACACTTTCATGCATGTAAAAACTGTGAAACCTTAGAATGCAACTTAAACAATGCAAGATGTAATGTAAGATAATTCTAGGATGATAAAGAGATGTGAATCAGAAAAGAGGGTATGTGAACATTAGGTTTACCAAAATGTAACACAAAATTTTAGCTCCTTAATGCTTTCTTACACTTCTAGGGTTTTTCACCTAGAAGGAGAAAGATTGGCCAAAATGCTTATGCTAACATTCAAAGGATTGGGGTTTTAGAATAGGTGTGATGTGTGTGGAATGTGGTGATATAAATGAACCAAACTGGAAAGGAAATGATTTATTAATGCTAAACTAAAGAGATGCAAAGTGATAGAAAACACAATGTTGTATGCAAACATATAAAAAATTACCTAAAAATGTACACTAAACTAAACAGAAAGATGTCAGAAAAAATGTGTGCACTTGGAATCTAAAGAGGAACAAGATGGAGATCTAGAATGCTGATGAAAATTTTGTAGAAGTCGACTGGGACAATTGTGCCAATCTGGGCGACTTAGTTCTAAATCTAGGAAAATTTGTCCAAAGCCTTTTTTTCCAAATGCGTGTGATAAAATGTAAAAGTCACTAAAAGGTAGGTTCAATGGGACTAGGTCACCAAAAATTAGTCCGCTTTTAGATTCCTAGAAATCAGAGAGTGGAAATGGAAGCCCTCGGTCTGTACTTTAGTTATTGATAGGTATCCGCTTCTAAAACTCTAATTTTTGGGCCTAAAAGTGACTTTTAGTGGATGTTTGGACTTTGCAAGCAAGGAGAGGCCTTCGACAAGTCTTCAAAGCCTTCAATGATCTTTAATGTACCTAAATATGCAAACACACAAGGAGAGAAAGAGAAAATATTGATTGTTAGGGCATGGGGGTTTGCCTTGGTCAAACCCATTTTACGTAACTAAACCAAAATGAATAGAAAATGTAGTAAGTATGGACATGAAAAAATGGACTTAGTACCTTGCCATGATGATTGATCTTGAGTTGTTGCAGCAATCGGCCCTTGAATGCTTCAGAAAAGATGTCTTGTTGACTTAGGATGCTCAAACCCTACCTTGTTTGAGAAGAAGGAAAGACGAGTGCTTGAGAAGAATGAGTGGATGATAAGAATAGAAGAGAATTAGAAGATTAGAAGAAGGGTTAGAATATTAGGGTGAAAAAGATGAGAAAAACCCTTATTTATACAAGTTGTTCACTAATTTTTACAAAAATAACACCACATAGGTTGACCTTAGGGTTTAGGAGACAAAATACCACAAGAATTTGCATTTTTATGCCAAGAGGGACTAAGTCACCTAAGGTGGCGACCTAGTCCACTTGGGAAATTTTGATTGGTTTTCAAGGATCAAGATGTAATTATTGATGTTTGTGGAGATTGTCTTTTGAAACACACTAAAGTAGGATCTATAAGTGCATTAAGGGGCAATTATAGCATAATAAAGGGTTGATTTAGTGATGACAAGCCTAGGAAAGTGTGAGAGTATGTTGTAACACTTTAGAATAAGGCTTGGAAAGGGGTTATTTAGGTGAATTATGGTGAAAGTGTCCTAGAAAATTGAGGAAATGTGTTACAACACTTCACAACACCTTTACAAGATACCTTAGAACCTAAGAAAAACTAGGTCGAAAACCACAAGAAAGGGACCAAATGAGTGAAAAGTGTCAAGGCTACACTTTTTAGTGACACACCTTCTTCACTCATTTCATTTGGACACAGCTTAAAGAATTGAATTCATCTCTTCACAAGCTCTAATCATTCAATCCATCACTCTCAAGTAACACTTTTCACTCCATAGCAACAACATCAACACTCCATCAACTCCGTAGAGCATGTGTGGAACAAACACCATTGTAGTAGAGGCTTGAGTCCTCTCATTTTCTCCCCCATTGGCTAGTGAGCTCTTGGTGGAGGTGGTAAGATTTCTACTCCTCTCCTCTAATATTTGGTTGGGTAGCATAGCACTATTTTGTAGTGCTTTTGTGTTCTTTACTCCATTTCTTGCTTTATCATACTTTTCTCCATTATCATTATCTTGGTTGTCCGTGGAGGTGGGAACCCCAAAATGGGTGTCTAACTGAGGCAGACCCCTATATAGCCCCCCAACGATTTTCCTCTCTTTTGTGTGCAGGTGGAAGAATTCTTGGAGCTAGCTGGTGAGCGAGCACTTTTGTGAGATCATTCTTGCCATCCTCACTCTTGCGTATTTACTTTATCATATTCATGCATACTTTATCTACATCCTAGTGTTGTTTTGGCCCCTCAGAAGTAACTATCTAGGTTGTCAATCTATTTTCTTGTGTTTAAACTTGTCTCTTTAGTCCTCTGGTCATACGGATTCCAATGCACTTGAGACATGCCAGTGTGTTGTGCTATCATCCTAGAGCCACACTTTTTTCTTGAGATAGAGATATTCCTAAGACACAAGGTTTACCCCAAAAACTGACCTACCTAGCCCCATTTTGAGTCTTGGGTCTGTAAAGTGATCGAAGGAACCTATAGTCCTTATCATTCTCATCCTATGTTTCCTAACACTCCTTTAAGATGAGGTAACTTAGGGAAGCCTTTTTCTCTTGACCCTCCTTGACCTAGGGCCTTCATGTGGTTGGTCCCCCTCACTTACATGTCCATACCTAGTGAACTAGTGTCAACACTATAAGTGGAAGTGTTAGATAATCCAAAATCCATGACAAGTGTGCTATCATTGGATGACATGAGTCTCAAACTACGTCTCACTATAGTATTAGCAATAGGACACCGAGTTGTAAAGCTCATGTGCAAAGAAAAATAAATGCAAGATAAATGCAATGAACACAAGATGAATGATATAATTTAATTCCAATTGAATGAAACTAAGCTACATGTAATGAAATGAATGAAACTAAAACTTATTAATTTGAAACAAAAATCTAACAACATCATACAAAACATAGAAACAAGGTTTTTAATGTTGGAAAATGCAATTTCAGGTTTGACACGGGACTAAATTTCCTAGAGATTTATATGAGTTCCAATTAGTGTTTTTCAAAGGTTCAAATGTTGGAAAATAGTCAACACAGAATACCCATAAATTAGGTAAAACAACCTATACTAGGACTAAATCACCTAGAGGGGCGACTGAGTCACATATGAGGGTTTTGACACTAATTTCAATTTTTTTTGAGTGAATTTAGGTTTTAGGTTTGAATTTTATCTAGGATATCTGCAATTAAAAAATTCAAGTGAAATTCAATGAAGCAAAATGCAAAAATGCAACCTATATGCACTTTTAGTAATGGAAGATTTAGAAACCCTATATGAAAATTAACTAATGCAAGACCTAATGCAAGGTTAATGTGAGCTATATCTAGGACTATGATGCACTCAAAATCAGAAAATAATGTGTCCAAAGGTCAGGTTCACCAAAATGAAATGAAGAAAATAGGATGGGTCTACCTTTTAGGAGATAGACAACTTAGGGAACCCTATTTTGGGTCTATTTTATTCAAGGAAACCTTAGAGATCTCAATCCAATGGTTGAATTGAGAAGAATTATCTACTATAAGGTATCCTAGGGTGTAATTAAGGACTAGAAGGGCATTCACCACGAAGAAAAGGATTGGAAAGAAGGAAATGAAAAATATATACAAATTTAGCTATGCAACCTAAGATATGAAACTAGAAATCAAAATAATGAGTTGAGAATGAATAGAGGTGCACTTGGAAAGCTAAATATGTCTAAAATAAGCTCTACACTCCCAAAATTATGACTTTTGAAGCACACTAGGACTCATACGCTAATAGGGTTGATTTAGTCCTAGTTTAGGGTTTTGGGCTGAAATCAAAATCTTCAACTAGTAAACCAAGATCTATAGAAAATGCTTGAAATATAATATACTAATACTCATATGCCACAAGTGGTGATTTAGTTCCAGTATCAAGGTTGATCTAAAACTTTGATATCCTCTAGTGATCTATTGTAGCTTCTCTCCTTTGTAGGGAAATTTATTCATCTCAGAATCAACATCCAAGAGCAGTAGGTGCCTTTGATAACACTAATTTATTCAGAAAGCCTCAAAAGAATGTACTACTATACCATAGAGTGGAACCAACCATAGTTTATTTTCCACCATTAACCCTTAGAGGAAATTTTATGCAATTTAGACCTTTTCAAATCAACCAGTTCCAATGACAAGCATTAAATAGATTTAGTAAACTAAATCATTAAACATGAAAGATAGAACATAAGACATGAGCACACATATTTATGTGGGGAAAACCATTTTGAGTGAGAGAACCCACACTCCAAAAATGGTAGTTTCATTGTATTATTCAGAAATAATATAAACAATTACAATAAAATGTAGTCTCTAAGCCTCTAATGGAGATTTACATCCTGTTCCATCTAGAGATAGTCTAATAACATAACCCCTCTCAAACTCGGTCTCTCCTCTCTTTGCACTAATACATTATAGATCAAATTCACAAGCATATCGAGAGAATCAATGCTTCAAATTCCATAACTAACAAACATACACAATAGCTTAACCATCAATACTTTATCCCATCATCAAAGTCAAATCAAAGTGTTGAGGAGATCCAAAACCATGTCCCTCCAAAGTCTTACTATCACAGCGATATACATATTGCTTACTATTGTTACCTCATACTATCAAGACTTTGAGAGGATGACATAAAACCTCCCTCTGATACAAAGAGATCTTACTGAAAAAGCTTATAGAATTTAACCAAGTGGTCCCCATTGCTTACGTGGCATTCATGTCACTACCATACAACTGATGTTAGATTCCATTTAGATCAATCCCACTTTAATAGCGTGTTATGGTTCCACTCCATAGGAACATCGAGGGGACTACATTCTATGTCCCAATTATGTTCTCCACTCCTACTGATAAGAGTTCCCAGCCTCACATCGGGATGTCAAAGGGATATTATTCAAGGTACAAATGATAATGACAAGTCACCTCGATGCAATCACATTGGAATATCGAAGGGACTGCTTAGGGACTCCCTTCGACATATACATGTATTGCTGATGATAATTCTCCTTACTTCCAATGCAACAATGAAGAACGAAGTCCTTTCATGGGTTGGGACTCAGGGTTTCTCAAACTCACACTAAAGTAGTCGAGTCATGCATGTTGAGCGAAATCCGATGTATTCATGCTAGTAAGATGAGATGACATAAATCAAGAGGGATGATCAAGCCCCAATGATCAAGATCCCATGGTGAACCAAACATAAGCACAAGAGATCACACAAGAAGTGATGTGAGAGAGTGAAGAGAGAGGGAAAGGTTAGATCAAGCTTCAATCATTTTTCCAGCTAGTTTTGGATCAGATCTAGGTTGTTTATCTAAAAAGAAAGAGGGTACTCACTCTGGGCCGATGAGACTTTTGATTTTCCACTGGGTGAGAATGCCAAAAAGGGCGAGAAACATACACTCAGTTGGTATGTACTCACACATGTGAAAAGGTGGCTATGGGGAAATTCATCCCACTAGTTGGGCTTCTCACTCAACCATACCAAAGTTATACCTCCTGATAACTTTGATAAGGTTCCACAAAAGACGGGGGTGCAGTTCATGAGAAGTAAAGCCTTGGATGGTAATAACTCATGAGCAAGTGAAAGATGGCACCATGGGCATGCAAGTTGTGTTATGCAAGGTGTCCATGTATGCACAATGCAAAAGTGTAACATGTAAAATGCCAAAATGCAAAATGCAAAAATGTAAAATGCAAAAAGAGTGTTCCAAGGACTCTTGTTTAGTTCATATGAGGTCTTTGAATTAGGTAACATTGTGTCTAATGTCTCCAAAATAGGACCGATCAAAGGATATAATATTCACAACTTAGGGGATGCAATGCATCACATCAGGCCACTAAGAGGAATGTAACATGCTAGGATAAGTCACACTTATGAAGTAAATTACACTAAATTTCATCCAAAAAGTGAGAGAACACATCATGTGAAGTGACAAGGCTACACTAGGAACCAAGGAAAAAGAAAGGAAAAAGAAAAATAAATAATTCCAATGTATGCCCCCACTTTAAAGGAATTGCTATACACCATTTTGTGAGCAATTGCTTTAAAGTAGAGAAAGGGAAAAATGAAAGAAGAAGGAAAGTGACATGAGAGCCTACTTGGAAAGCCCTATGCCAAGAAATATGTTTCCAAGGAAGAGTCCATCATGTGAAGGAAGAAGAAAAAGAAACGGAAAGGGGTTTCCCCCAAAATGAAAAACACCAAACACATAAGGGATCTATGGATTTGGGGTCAGTATGTTTGTTGCTATAATTTTTATGTAGAGAGCATGGAACTATCATCATTCCCTCAAATACATAGAATTAGAAGAAGGCACAAAGAGAGTGAAAGAAAGTAGAAATAAAGATTCATTTTGGGTCAACATGGAAGGGACGTAGGGTGTCTTGATGCTTTGCGTCGTCCTCAAAAGGGAAACAAAAGAAAAAGAAAAAGACAAACAGAAAAGGAGACTTGTTTTTTGACTCAACATGAAGGAGACATTGTGGTCTCAATGCCTTGCATCATCCTCAGATGGAAGGAAAAAAGGAAAAAAAGAGGGAAAGAGTCCATTTGGGTCAACATGAAGGAGACATTGCAGTTTCAATGCCTTGAATCATCCCCAATTGGAAGGAAAAAAGAAAACAAAAAAGAAAAGGGTCCATTTGGGTCAACATGAAGCAGACATTTTGGTCTTAATGCCTTGCATCATCCCCAAATGGAATGAAAAACCAAAAAGTGAAAATTGAAATGAATGCATGACATATAGACAAATAGAAGAATTTCACAAAGAGAGGGAACGTCAAACAATATGGGGGAACAGGTGACACACAAACCAACACAATACTAGTAAGGCAAGTGTAAGTCAACTGTTAAGCAATTCATCCACCTCCCAATCTTGGTGAGGAAAATGGGAAGGTGAACAATGAAGCTAAGGGACAAGGACAAATGCATTACTATGACAAGGCTAGAAATCTCTTGCCCCCATTGAGTGTAAGGCCAGAGTGAGTCAAAATAAGGTGATGGGAAAGAGTATATGATAGTGAGAATTGTGTGTTCTACAACTATTATAGGAAGGGGGAGTATGGGAGGATTTTATGGTGTGAGGGGGAATAAATTATCACCAACGAAGTGATACTTACTTAGTATCTCTCATAGATGATGAAATTCATCACTTCTATGACTAAGGACATGATGGTAAGAACAATGTGGTACATTAGCATCTTTAGGATAAATCACCAACTGATTGTGATGCGATAATGTAATGAGTCCTTTGTTTAGTAGGATTTGTAATTTTCTCTCACATTCAGGTGGTGGATAGAAAGGAAACTTAAGTTTTATAATTTATATGGCCTCTTGCATTGGCTAGATTATCCAACTTCAAAAGAGAATATGAGGCCAGGAGGTCCAAAGATGAGTGTATGGTCAACTTTGTTATTTTTGTTAGGAGAGGGAGATTGTTCCTTAGGAAGGAGAACATCCAAATCAAGAGGAGAATCGAAGATCACGATGCCATCATCATAGAGCCTACAATAATCTCAAGCAGGCACCCTATCACAAGGGGGATCTTGATAACCTATGCCTATTGTATGTTCACCAGGTGACAATTGTTCATAAAATTTGTGAATTGCATGTTTGATTTTTATATCACCACCTTGCTTGCTTAGAATATTAAACCCTTTCCCATATGTTTTTTGAAGATTAATGGGAGGGTGTGTGACCGGGTTATGGTAAAAGGGTTGAGTAGTTACAAGATTAGAGGAACTAGGCTCACGTTGTATAGGTAACTTATGTGCATTGTTTGTTTCAAGATGGAGGTAAGAAAATGTATCAAGGGATGACATGTTGGGGAATGGAGGTTGTTGCATGGATGGGTAAAAGGCTGCATTTTCTTTGAGATGGTCCAATAATTCATTGAGGAATCGGTTCATGCTAGCATCATCATCACCAATGATGTTAAGTTACTGAGGAGGACACTCATTTGAATTTGATTGAGTAGGGGTAGGTTCTAGGTCATTAGGATCAGTGGTAAAGGTGCAATTTGACATATCCATTAGGGATTTGAAGGATTTCCAAATTTTTTTGAAAGACAGAGCCATGATGAAAGCCAAGTGATGACAAGAAATTGACTAAAATAGAAAATATGGAAACATAAACAAAAAGGAAATTGCAAAAAGAAGAAATGTAGACAATGTGTTGAAAGTGAAAAAAAAGACTATGCAAATCATGCAGGAGGACTAGGTCACCCTATCTGACGACTTAGTCCTAACAGAGATTTTTTTGACAATTTTTGAAAGTTTTGAATGTTTTTTTTTATTTTTATGCTTTTTTAATCTAGGTACAGAATAAAATAGCAGATTTTTTTGTGCTTTTTTCAATAAAGATGAAATGCAAAGTGCAATCTAGCATAAGCTTTCACTAATGCACTTTTCTACAAACCCTAGGATGCAAACAATAAAAAATTTTAATGCAATGCAAGCTATTTCCTAAGATGAAATGCAAAATCAGAAGATTAAAAAATGGTCTACGATCGAGCTCACCAAAATGAACCACCAAAAATGGATATGTCTAATAAGGGAAAGAGGATTCTTAATAGGCCCCTAGGTTTTTTCACCTAGGAACGCTTGGTTTAGGAATGACACTATTTCCACTTTGTGATAAGACACTTTTGGTGGTTGCATTCAAAGGAAGGATGGGCTGATTATGGTTGTGTTGTGCATGAGAAGTGTGTTAGAATGAGACTAATGCTAACTAAGGAATGTAAATGAAAGAAAATGTAAACTAAATGCAAGCTAAACTAAATGACCTAAATGTATGTAAACAAAGAGGAAACTGGAAAGTTTAGAGATTGTGCACTTGAGAATGGAAATTTGAAAATGAGAAGCCCTAGAATTTACTAGAAATTATCTGAAATGTGCACAGGAACACATGCCAGAATGGGTGACCTAGTCCTTTTGTCGAGAAATTCTATGAACTGGGTTTTTGGAAAAAAGGTACCTAGAAATTCCGAAACCCCTTTTCAGGCCTGGTACTGGGACAAGGTCACCAATTATGGAAACCTAGTCCTCCTAGTACTTTCAAAATATTTAGGGTTTGATTCTATGGGTCCCAGCTTGTACTTTCCTTCTCTGTAGCAACCTATGTTCGGATCTCCAGAAAATAGCCTACAACTTGTCCTTTTGCTCCTCCTAGGGTTTGATGTCTTGATGTGACTTGAATGGAATGATTTTACCTTTCCCAAAACTTTGAACCTTGCTACATCTAAGTATAGCCTGCAAAACACATGCAAAGACAAAGAGAATGTTGGGATTAGGGAATAGGGGTTTGCTTAAGTCAAACCCCTTTGATGGTAACTCAAACCCAAATGAGAAACAATGAAAGGAAAGGATGCTTGAATGATAAAGCAATGTAAATTCTCACAAAATCCTTTACTTTTTGAAGTTTGCAACATGCAAGAACCAGATCCAATGGACGTTGCTTGATATGTCTTTGTGCTTGATTGCTTGCTTGGGAAGCTTGAGTGAAAGAGTGATTGAGAGGATGCAAAATGAGCTTAGGAGAGAGGAAAATAAAGGTGAAAACCCTTATTTATACAAGATATGCTCTAATTTCCTAAAAATGTCACATGATAGGCCGACACTAGGGTTTTGGAGGTAGATTCTCGTTAGGTTTATGTTTTAATTTTAAATTTTAAGCCAAAAGGGACTAGGTCACCCAAGGTGGCAACCTAGTCCACTTGGGAAAATTCAAGTGGTGGTCGGGAATGAAATGGTGATTAATAATTTTTATTAGGTTTTCCTCCAAAAACATACTTAACCTGGGCCTAAAAGTACATTAAGGGGAAAAATTAACATAAGAAAAGGGTTAAATTAGTGATGAAAAGCCTAGGAAAGTGTGAAAATGAATTACAACACCTTACAACACTTTTGGCACAAGCCTTGGAAAGGGGTAACAGGGGGCTATTTAGGTGAATTATTTTGAAAGGTTCTTATAAAAGTGGGAAGATGTGTTAAAACACTTCATAAAACCTTTCTAAAACACTATTAGATTGTTGCTGATTTACAAGCATTTAAGATTGAACCAAGGCAAAACAAGGCAAAAAATCCAAGGGAAAACGCCCAAATGAGTGAAAAGGTGTCAAAGACTACACTTTTTGGTGACATGGTGTCATCCACATTACAACACTAAATCAAGGCAACATTAAGCTAAAACCCACAAGGAGGACCCAAAAAAGTGTGAAAATGTCAAGGGATACATTTTTCTACACTATAGAAGGTTACCCTAGTAGTATGTTGGTGGTATACCTTGTTATTGGGAGAATTCTTAGATCACACTATGAGTTAGAAGATAGAGATCAAGATTTATTCTAAAGCGAGATATAAGTACTTGCTCCCAGTGTCTAGCAATGTAGGTGAAGGATTATCTTGTGATAGGATAAAATATTTGGATAGAGTATGCCCCTTTGGACAATGCCTCATGGCCTAGATAGTTGGATAGGATAGGGTCAATGATAGTGACCCATGTCAATCATGTTTTCAAGATCAAGGTTAAGTTGGATTTGGATAAACATGGATTGGATTTATTATGGATAAGCTAGTATGCTTGCACTTGAAATGGTGCAAGTAGATGCTTGATTCTACACATGATGCATGTTTGCCAATTTTTCATCATGGTACTTGTCCAAAGTGCCACCATAGTGGTTTTCACTAGAGGACGATTTTTCTCTTGACTATTTTCTTAATTTTTTTCTTGATTTTCTTGATGTCACACAAGATGCCTATTTACCGAGTTTTCATCATGGTGACAATTTTTTACTCATGTTGAACCACCTAGTGGTGATGATGTAGATACTATTGGTGCTAATATGGGTGTTGTTGTCGTGACGTGCCAATGATATCTTACTTGGAGGATTTTTTTTTCTAAGATACATGTGCTTGAATGTAACCCCTGATAATTCTTATCTTCTTTGTCGATATTGAATTCGTCCTTACCTTGATGTGCACATCATGATAAGGTTCCCTTAGAGTACTTATGATAAAGAGTCACTGCCAATGCATGGTCAATGTGAGATTTGGATAGCATAGATGGTGAAATGCATTGAGGGATATAAAATTTAGATGGATTGGTTGACAATTTGTAACCTTTTATTCTCCAAACTTGGGATGATGAGTAATGATGGGTGGATATAGATATTTGATTGGGACAAACGTCTTGATATACCTTGTAGGTAATTCTTGAAGATTTATTTTGTATCACTAGACATTTTGGATGGATGAACTTCCATTTTTTATTTTTCCCCATAGTTTCTTTCACCAATGGAGTTTGATAGGGATTATTTTCTTTCTTTTTCTTTTGTATCCATTTGAATTTTTCTTGTACATTTTATTTTTTTTATTTTTGTACTTTAATGACTTGTTTCATTCTTGGATATAGCTTTTTCTCTTTTTTTTGGTACCAATTAGAGGGAGGAAAAATAAGTGGATGATGATTCATGATATGGATAGTTGTAGCATTGATAGCAGTTTCATCATAAGCACTCTTTGTGATTTTTATGTTGATGTTTGCATTAGATAAAGTTGGCCCTAGTACTATAGAGGTATCACTAAAATGTTTAGATTCTTTAATTGTTGAATAAAAACTACCTTGATGCTTAGTATTTTCAATAATCTGCATTGGTGCTAGGATACCCTACTCATGTAGGCCTAATCCTCTACCTTGATAATGCATCCATTGAAAAAAAAAAAAATTCAATACGATATAATTTATCTTGGAAACAAGGTTCTCATCCTTCTCTGCTTTGTTGTGGAACTTCAAAGGTGCTAGCTTCTTTATTGGTAGGATCCTTCATATGTAGGATAACTTCTGAATTGATATCTTCAACTCAATCCTATGAAATACCAAATTTTGATGGAACTTCAAAATATATCAGTGGTTCTTTTATTTTTGTATACCCAATGCTCTGCTACTCAGGATTATCAATTATCTTTGCTGATTTTAAGATACTGTGCTCCATATTTTCATACTTGATGTCTTCAATCTTCTTGGAGGACTTTTTTTATTTTAATTCTTATTCTTGATCAATTTATGATATGTCTATAGATTCTTCCATGCTTTGATCATGTGTAAAGATGTTAAGAGTAGGTGACTCTTGTTCCTTGGTAATGATATCAAGAGTATCAAACACTTGTTTTGGATGAAGATCATCTACATTTCCAATAGGAATAGGTATCTCATGGGTAGATGTATGTGAACTTGGTATATGGATGTGTTCTACTTTTGGAAAGCCTTGGGTGTCTTGGAATATATATTCCAAGCCATTGTAGTATTTTAATGATAGAGATTCTTGATCTTGAATTTGTGTGGTTATATTTTATATGCTTTGGTTCATGCTCTTCACATGGATCAATTTCAAATAAGGGATTTCTTGTAAAGGATCCTTAGATTTCCTCAAAATGTGGACATATGGGTGATAGCTCTTGGCTTAGATTTTCTACATTGGGTATAAGTGTGGGATTAAGAGTATTTTGATTATCAATATGTACTACCATGAGGTTGGATGATTTCAATATATCTTGGACTTGATCATTTCTAGACTTGGGTGATTGAATTTTATCATTCTTGTGATTAAACTCTTGATTTATTTCCTCTTGCTCATTGGATGATGTAGAGACATTGTCAATGTGATTAGTGATAGATAGCTCTTGATCATTGCTTTCAACTTTTGAGGTTGAGATATTATCAATGTTGTCATTAGTGATCAGACCTTGAATGTTGTTTTCAATAGCTATTTATCATTGATCAATAAGGTCTTGAATGATTGTAATTCCCCACCACGTAACCCTAGAGGATGACACAAACACAACAAAAGAATAATATATATTTTTTTAAGTGTAATTAATAACAAGTAAATTAAACTACACTTAAAGCATGCATCCTCTAAGGTACACGACAACACTTACATTTGAATCCCAATACATACAAAAGTAAACTAATCCATAACATACAATTAATACTCATGAAATGAATAACATACATCCGAAAGAATTAAACACATTCCATAAGATGAAAATTACATACAAGAATCATTCATAGATTGCATTCATCCAATATATCGATTGCAAATCTCATTTCCAAAATGAGGTAGATCATACAATAATGTTACAAATACAATGATACAAGAATCCTCCTCGATCACAAATGAGGAGTAGTACATATACATAAGAATCCATCTGATCCAAAAGAACATAAGATATGGTGCAAAGCAACTGCAACATTCAAGATCTCTAATCTGGAAGATCCCGCCATCAGAAACATAAAGTGGAAACCCAAAAGTTTAAGGTGCATGTTCCACTCAACCAAGCAGTACTCAAAGGCCCACCCCCCGTGCTAGGAGATAGGAAAAAGGCTTCCTAGGCAAAACCAACAACCTCTAGACACAGGAAAATCAGAAGACTATACTAAACAAATACAATACACTATATGAAGGTTACATTGATTCTAGAGTAAAAGAATCAAATACATCAACTATATAATACACATTGTTATCATAGGAGGAGTGTCATCACAAAGCTGCATGGGTTATCCTGATAGATCTTCCTAGGCCTCGACCCCCATCTTGCATTATCTTGGTAGCCTCTCACAATCCTCGGCCCCACATGCAAACCGATGTAGAATCAAATATATTTTAAAGGGACAATATAATGATCTTGCCATTCTAGGCCTTCCCATCTCATCCCAAGTCTAAAAAATCCCTTGAGCCCATGAGTGAGGCACAATTATCTAGTTAAGCATTTATAGCTACCCTTTCCTCTAATACAATTATTTAATTTCCACTTAATTAACTAACTCTTGCATGAGTTATCTTGGCACCACTTTGTTCATCGACCCCCATTGTGAGCCACTCCCCTACTGACCACACAAGAATCTAATCCTTAACCAAGGGAAAAAATAGTGCACAAAACAAATATGAAATCTCAATCCAAAATATAAGAGGCAACACATCCCGTTCATAGTAACCAGGTGTTTAAATTGAATAACAACCAAGTGCACTACCCGAGGGAAACAAAGAGTTGAACCATAAATCACAACAACCCCCTCATAAAATAACATCATCTAGAAGACTTACATACACAACTAATTGTTTTCCCCAATTTGCGTGAACAAAAGAAATCATAATTTAATAAGCAATTCAGGCAGGAAATAAAACTACCATTAGAATTTCCTAAATCCAATTTCCATTTCAAGAACATACAATAACACATTGCCCAAATAAACTAGCTTATTGCAATTTAATTTACAAACAATAAAGAAATTATTCTAATTGTTTAATTCAATTTCCTCATTTCAACTATGTAAAAACCAATTTCCTCTATTAAAATCATCTAGTTTGTGCATTTGCATGCACCTATTATAAAATATTCATTTAAATATATATATATATATATATATATTATTTAAATAATTAAAACTAATTTTCAATTTTACTAACACAATTATTAAATATATATTTAAATATATATATAAATATATATTATATATATTAAAAATTTAGAACCACAAATATTAAAGCCAAATTTAGATCAAATTGAAAGAGCAGAAAAATTTTGAAGTATTAAAAATAAACACAGGCCTAGCAATACAGTCGAACCCCATATATATGGGGGCACAACTATGGAGGGTAGCATTGGGAGCTACCTCTCCATGTCACCTCCCTATGGGAGGTGGCTATGGGGATAGCCCCAAACTCCCCCATATGCTATTTAAAACTCATGAATTTTTTAATATTAAAACCTACGAAATTTTAATTCATTGTACAGAAACTTCATCTGGGGTTTTCAAAATAAAATTTTACAAGAAAATTCACATACATATATATTTGTATATGTATGTATATATATTAAATATATATATATATACAAATATGTATATATAACTATATAAAAATGATTTTTCTAGAAGACAAAATTATTTTTTTCAAAAATTTCTATACAAGGATGTTTTCAAATTTTTACCAAAGGTTTTCAATTTCCCAGCCAAATAGATCTAATTGGGAAAACAAAACAAATCAATAATCTTTATAGGAAGATCTTTTCCCATATGAACAATATTTTCCCTAAATTTTGATAGGAAGATTTTAAATCCATTCCTACTGAGATTTTCCAAATATTCTATTGTTTTCCCTCTGAGATTTCTATTGTTTAAAAATAATTTCCTATAGATACTCTAAAGCTTTTACGACAATTTTCCAATTCAAAAAAAATAAAAGCTTAAAACAATTTCTACAGAAGCTCTAAGCTTTCATGACAATTTTCCAAACACTGTAATCTTTGAAATTTACAAAATGTATTAAAGCTTCTAAACAAATAGCATATTCTTCTTGTATGTAGGCAATCTTTCCAATTTACATATAAATAAAATAAATTAAAGAACCTTTTTCCAGATGCTTGAGGAAATGATGTTTGAAGTAGAGCTTCACCTTCAGATTCCAATTTACCAAAGCTTCTTCCAAATTATCTACTTTTCTAGAAAGATGAAAACAAAACCAAGCCAAAATTTTCCCAAGAGCTTCTTTCCCCAATTTTTCAACAAAAATTTTTCAACCACCTCCCAAAAATATTTTTTCTCATTGTCGTGAAGTAGCCTCTTTCCTCTTTTAGTTAAATCAATTATTCTCTCTGAGAATTAATTCCCAACAACAGTGTTTAATTTTTCTAACCCATGTCACAAATAAAATATCTTTCCCAAACAAATCACATATCTTTCCTTTAAGATCTTTACAAGATATTTATGCATTTAATAATTCAAAATTCGCATATTAATTTCTAATTAAATTTAATCACTTTATAAAATAAATTTAATCTCAAATATTAAATTACTTTACAAAATAAAATAGATTTAATTAATTAAATCAAATATAAAGCTTCTAACACATTAATCAAGATTAATTAAGTAATAATTTTAAAACATTATAAACAATAGTTTCCAACAAAACATGTCTTGAAAAATAATTAAACGACAAGGAAAATGAAAACAACATGAGAACAAGGCATGACAAAAATAAGGACTGACGACACACTGTGACTAGGGTTGTGGTTTGACAAGGAAACCATGTTACCATCTCCCAATCAACTATTTGGTTGGGAAATGGATAGGCTCAAACCTATGAATCTAGGTGGAGTCGATGTCCTTTACCTACAATCCTATAATAAAAGTATATGTCGTATATATAAATCATGAATCAAACACACCCTGAAGAAAAAATTGTGGAATCGCAGGGTGCTCGCAAGCGAGTGATGCAATCTCATTCCCTTCACCAATATAGTGTCACATCAAAACTAATGAAATTAAAACATCAATTAACTACAGATGCTCCGTGTCCTAAAGCATCTCAGGACCCAATAGAACTCTATCCTCTAGCTGATCCCAGCTCAAAGGAGTCTAACATGTTCATCCATACAATGCCTAGAAAGGAGGCATACCAATCAAACTCTAATAACTGTTATTATAAGAAAAATCCACTAAATGGAGATAGTCCTCCCATCGTGTTTGTTGGTCCATCACATACATGCGTAGCATATCCTTGAGGATCTGGTTGACCCTCTCAATTTGTCCATATGTCTTAGGGTGATACACTATTCAACTAAAGTTCAACAATGTCCCCAAGGCATCTTGCAATGATGTCCAAAGAGTTGAGGTGAACAAAAGATCCTTGTCAGAAATGATCTAACGAGGAATACCGTGCAACCTAACAATATCTCCCATGAACAATCTAGATATGTATGAAGCATTGCAGGATGAATGAACAGGTGAGAAGTGTGCTACCTTCATCAACCTATCCACCATCACCATAATGGCATCATGTCATCGCAAAGAATTGGGTAACCCAACAATGAAATCCAACGAGATTATATCCCATTTCCACTCTGGCACCAAATGTGGCTGCAGAAGTCCTACCAGATGTTGGTATTTAGCCTTCAATTGCTGACACTCCAAACACCTCGACACTAAGTTAGTGATTTCTCACTTCATACTTGCCCAGAAGTATAATTGTCCCAAATTGGCATGCATCTTCTTTACTCCAAGATGAGCTGAATAAGGTGACTGATGTGCCTCTATCATAACCAAGGTAAAAATATCTCCAGAAGATGGAACATAAATGTGTCCCATGTGTCTTAACAAGCCATCTGGCTCTAGAGAATAACTTGAGAATCTGCCCTCAAGAGTCCTACTTGTCTCGATCTCTGATCTCACCTCCTGATACTAGTTGCCTGCAAGAAGTGTACAAAGAATTTGAGTCCTCAAATCCACACCAAGAGTCAACTATGACAACTTGTGTCTTTGTTTGCTAAGAGCATCGGCAACTACAATCCCCTTCCCCTAGATGAACTTCACCTTGAAACTATACTCACAAAGGAACTCCATCCATTGCCTCTACCTGGCATTAAGATTAGGCTATGTGAAGATGTACTGTAGGCTTTGATGGTCACTATGCAACTCAAATTTGTTTCCCAAAAGGAAAAGCCTCAATCTCATTAAAGCGTGTAATACCACTACTAACTCAAGATCGTGTGTGGGGTAATTCAACTCATGATCCTTGAGTTTACAAGACTCATACACAACAACTCGACCATCCTACATCAAGATTGTTGCTAATCACTCCAAAGATGCATTTGTATAGACAAAAAAATCTCCAGTAGGATCAGGTATCACAAGAATCGGTGCATTGGCCAACCTCTCCTTTAGAGTTTGAAATGCTACCTCACAATGCTCTGACCAAATGAACCTCTTCCCTTTCCTCTGAAGAGAAGTGATAGGATGTCCTATCCTTGAGAAACCCTGAACAAAGCTCCTATAATAACCTGCTAACCCCATGAAACTACGTATCTCTACCACATTTGTGGATGCAGACCAATCAATGATCGCTTGGATCTTCATAGGATCCATTGCAATACCCTCTAATAATATCACATGTCCAGGGTACTTAACCTTAGTTTTAAAGAGCTGACAACTAGACAGGTTAGTGTACAACTGATTGTCTCTCAAACATTGCAAAACTTGCCTCAGATGCTCCTCTACTATCTTGGAATAGATAAATATATCATCAAGGAATAAAAGTATAAATCTATCAAGATATGTGGAAAATACTTCGTTCATCAAGCTCATGAACACATAAGGTGCATTCATCAACTCAAATGGTACCACTGTAAACTCGTAGTGACCATAATGAGTGCAAAAATTTGTCTTATGGATATCAGAATCAAATATGTGTAGCTGATGGTACCTTGACTTAAGATCTATTTTTGAAAAGACTATCGTACCCTTGATCTGATCAAACTAATCATCAATCCTAGGTAAGGAATATCGGTTCCTGATTATCACTTTATTCAACTGATGGTAGTCTATGCACAAACGGAGTGATCCATCCTTCTTCTTCACAAAAAATATTGGTCCTCCCCGAGGTGAAACACTAGGGTAGATGAAACCCTTCGCTAGTAACTCCTCCAGTTACAAGCGGAGCTCCTTAAGCTCCTGTGTAGTCATACAGTACAAAGCTCATGAAATAGGCTCTGATATAGGTATAAGATCAATCTTTAAATCAATGTCACACTGAGGTGGCATCCCTGGAATATCATCGAGAAACACATCTGCATACTACTGAAGTATGGGGTGGATATTAAGTGAAACCTTCTCCTCACTATCACCCAAATCTAAGTCATCTACTATCACTACAAACAACTGACAATGGAATTGTATTTCATGGCTATCAAATTCAATGAAAATACAGAGCTTTTTCTTCTCCAATCTCCATAGGAAGATGAAAATTATCGTAAGTGCATAATCACACATCTAGCCTTGGTGTTGCTACCATAAGGGTGCATAGAAAAACACCATTTCAAGTCTATCAACCATTTCTCAGCCTCTAGTCCACTGCTAGAACCATCGAAAGTGGGAAAATGAGCTCTAAGTAGGTCTCCCATGTGAGTGGCTATGACTACCTTCGGCTATGCTAGAACCTCTCTCTCACCAATATTTATCTGATCTTTATCCTATCTCGGCCCAAGGTGAGCAAGAGTCTCCTCTAACAATCGACACAACTGAGCACCCTTGATCCCTAGTGGATCCTGATTCTAGTCACCAGCTCCCAGAGCATTCTAGGAAGTCTATTGTTCCTCATGATCCGAGATAAGGGGAATATGGGGAGGTGAATCTTGTTGACTACCTCCATGATCACCTCCTCGGCCATGACCACGACCTCTACCGTGAGCTTGCCTAGGTGGTATGATACTACACAGACATACCAAAGTATAAGACAAGGTCACACAACCTAAATCCTATGCAACTAACAACTTAATGGGTTCAACATTATCCCAGAGCACCCAATGTTTAAACTTGGGATCTCATACCATGTGTAACGCCATGCCACGTAACCCTAGAGGATGATGTAAACACAACAGAAGCGTAACAATTTTTTTTTTTTAAACTGTAATTAATAACAATTAAATTGAACTACACTTAACACATGCATACTCTAAGGCACACGACAACACTTATATTTGAATCCCAATAAATAAAAAATTATACTAATCCATAGCACACAATTAATACTCATGAAATAAAGAACATACATCCAAAATCATTAAACACATTCCATAAGATGCAAAGTACATATAGGAATCATTCATAGAGTGCATTCATCCAATATATCAGTTACAAAGATCATCTCCAAAATGAGGTAGATCATACAATAATGTTACAAATACAATGATACAAGAATCCTCCTCGATCACAAATGAGGAGTACTACATATACATAAGAATCCAACTGATCAAAAAGAACATAAGATATAGTGCAAACCAACTGCAACATGTGAGCTCCCCAATCTAGAAGATATTTCCATCACAAACATAAAGTGGAAACCCAATGGTGTAAGGTGCACATTGCACCCAACCAAGTGGTACTCGAAGGCCCACCCCCTGTGCTAAGAGATAGTAAAAGGGCTTCCTAGATAAAACCAACAACCTCTTGACATAGGAAAATAACAAGACTATACTAAACAAATACAATACAATACATGAAGGTTACATTTCTTCCAGAGTAAAAGAATCAAATACATCAACTATACAATACACACTATTATAATAGGAGTGTCATCACAAAGCTACATGGGTTATCCTGGCAGATCTTCCTAGGCCCCGACCCCCATCTTCAGTTATCCTGGTAGCCTCTCACGATCCCTGACCCTGTCAGTGTTCCAAATCAATAGATCAAATGAATCCTAAAGACAACCAATTTCTTATATTTAGACTCAGATGGATTTGGCCAACTGATAGGAAATGGGATTAGCACACATTTCTCTTGCACTTCAGGCTCTGTAGGACCTAGGGGGTGACCCTTTAGAAAAACCTAATAATTTAGACACACAATTAACAGGATATTGCTTAACAGATAACACTCTCGTAGAATTATGCTGAGAAACCTAAAATATCACTAAAAACTGGCTAACACCTAGAGTGAATTTCATTAACTAGCATCGAGAACATGGCAAACACATAACCCAAAATATAGAATTAAAATGGTTTTTGATCTGATAATTTGGGACCAAACTAAAAACAGTAGAAGCATGAAAACTTGACCAATGCCAATTAGAGGGCTATGGAGTCACATAACCAACATCTCATCCTACAATGTTGAAGATGTTCTGAAGATCTTTTACATTTGTTATCAAATTATGACAACAAGACCACTGAAGCTTTATTTGGTAATCATTCTTTACAAATCCATCTAAAACACAACACTCCTGTCACATTTGTTGAAGCAATTACACTATCCCCTGAATAATAGGCAAAAATTCAGCTGGCACTTATTAAAGCAAATACATCATTCACAAAATAGAAGGAAATAACTATTGCAACTCAAATACATCAAATGTGCATGAAAAAACCCAAGTAATCTTTGATTATTGAATTCAAAAGTGTTTTATATCTCAACAATGGAGACAATTATCAAATAAAATATAAACATGAAAGCATAATTCAAAACACACACTTCGGATTTAATGACTCAATTACAATTCTCCCTAGATTTACAGTTCTACCCAAAGCTTTTTATTCACTTGCAGAGCTTTCAGAAATTGGGAACCCTTTACAATGAGAGAAGAAGAGAAGACAAAGAAAAAAAAAGAAAACAAGAGCAGCTCTAAGATGCATCCACAACTGACAACTGGTAGCATGATCCTTCAATCTAGAATCTGGAATCTTCATTTGTCTTCCCTCCTTATTTGCAACAAAAAACACTTTGGTATTTTTCCTTCACTCTTCAACAACAAATTCACACCTTCGTGAAAATATTTTATCTTCATTTTACCTGCAAGTGAAAAATGGCTTTGTTCTCCCGTTAAAATGTTTTATTCCCCTTCATGTTGCACTATGCCCTCTTTAAAATGTGCCCAACACAAATTAAATCACTTTATACTCCCAACAAGATTTTACACAGTGAATATTTATTCACTTTGCCAAGCAAAACAAAAAAAACTCATGCATTTCACTTGACATGCCCATCTTAAAAAAATCACTCTCCGGGCACACATAACTTCACTTTACATTTAAAATGTTGAAATTTACAATATTCGAGGACTTTGAAATATTAAATTATCAGGAAAAAAATAATCATACTCGAGACCCTTTTTACATTTTATAACCGAGCAAATTAAAATATTCATTTTACTTTATGTCAAAAAATTTCCCATGCCTTTTAATTTGTTCCTCATTTAAAATATTAAAATTTAAACAGTGAGAATATTATGGGAAAAATTTACCCATGCCCCATTGTATTTGACTTTACCTTTCCATAGTTGAAGGCTCCTTTTCACACACCAAATTATTAAAATAATTTTCCATCCTTTACCTTTCGCCTTTACTATATATTCAAAATCTTCTTTTATCGAGCAAATATTTTAATTTTTAAATGTTCCTCCTTCACAATTTTACCAGGCCCACCACACTTACCTCACACACCTCACAAGAATTTTCCAACATTATCCTTATTTGAGCAGGGTCAGTGGGGTGAGGCTATGATTTAGCCACATCCTCCCTTTTCAGCACCATTTATTTAAAATTATTTTCCCTTTTAAAAGAGATGAAGGCCTTTTAAAATATTTAATACTGAACACAAATTTTGTTTGCCATTGATCTCTCATTTCCTCCATTTTTTTCCCCAATGCTTGCTCATTCTCTACAACTCTCCTGCTCCTCCTTCATCTAGCGCGGGCTTGAAACACAACAATACGACTGCCAAATGTGTTTGTTTAAAAGTTTCTGAAGCATTTTCAACACATCCGTTTTGGGCATACGCTACAACTTGAAAATTCACACGATTCATTTGTAGGGCACCTTCCAATTCCATTTGCTTGAAAGTTTCTGAAGCCTCTTCAATGAATTCATTTTTTTCATACGTTGCAATCACAAAACTACATTCATTTGGGATTTTTAACAAATTCACATGCTTTGTGAAGGAATTTTTTGTGGGGCTTGAATGTTGTGAGTGTCGCCTCGAAACCAATCAAAAGAAAGAATTAAACTTGCTTTGATTAAAAACATTTGAAAGTGCACCTTATGTTTGCCCTAAATTCCTCATTTACAAATACACAATATTTAAAATAGTCACAATATTGTAAATATTGACATTTGAAAACATTAGAAAATAGGCAAATTTTAATTACGCCTCTGGGCCATTTGAAAAATTTATTGCGGGAAAATCAAGACACCTGGAGCCATGAAAATTTGTGTAGGATCTTAATCAATTATTTAGAGAAAACTCATTTCCTTGGATTTTTCCCAGCCCTTAAAATTCAGGTACCTCCTTCGTATATGGCTTTCAGGATGTGTTTGTCACAACATAAGTACATTAAAATAATGTATCAAATGACCTCCGTTGTTGATAAAAATGGAGCTGGAGAGATGTTTTAAACCAAAAAAAGAAATGGGTTGTCCTTAGATTTGCAAGATTTGACCCTTTTAGGAACATCATTTTTGGCCTTGTCGCGATCAGAAAATGATTAAATTACCCATCAGAACTTATCCCGAGACCTTGAAATTGAGCAGGCATGTACACATTTGATCCAAGAATGGAGTGAAAAAGATGGCTTGGTAAAAAAGATCCTCAAGTGAAAGATATTAAATTCCAAAGTTGCTTACTCAGACTTTTCTACAATTGTACTTGTTTAGAACCAATCTGGGCTCACCAAATTGCCATTTCGAAAAAATATCAAATCAACTCCTGGTGAGCTGCCACTGGGAACACAAGCTCATTTGGAATCAATGAATGAGTGTGCAAGAGGGTTTTACTTGAATCATTATCTGTCAAAATATTTTGAAGGTCAGAGTTGACCATCCTTAAAGGTTCCAGAAAATGCAGGTGCAAAACTGAACAAATTGTGTTTGCTTTTGGCCTGGTAAAAATAGCAAATCAAATCATGAAGCTCTGAAACCTGACATGGGAGTACATTTATGTGGGGAGAATGGAGAGAAATAATAATTTTCTCTTGAAGATCATCCAGTTACAAAATGCAAGCTCAAATAGGGGGCTACTTTGCAAAACTAAAAATTTGCAAATAGTAGGAAAGTGCCAGAACCCTCCAGTTTCGCTTTTCAAAACAATGTCAAAACGTATCATGGGAAACTAAAATTGACATACACATTCAAATATGTCACATGAGTGGATCCACCAAGGGGTTTGGCTTGAAAATCTACTGGCTTCAAATTACGACCTTCTAAAGTAGGTCATTTAGGTAGGTTTTCAAGGGTACCTCTAAAAGTGCAGAGGCAAAATTCTCAATATGGGCACTTCAAATTTGTTAAATTTTAGAGTGCCACTAGGCCCCAAATGCAAAGCATTGCAGAATCAAATATCTTTGAAAGGGACAAGACAATGATCTTGCCATTCCAGGCCTTCCCATCTCATCCCAAGTCTAAACAAGCCCTTGAGTGAGGCACAATTATCTAGTCAAGTGTTTATAGCTACCCTTTCCCTTAATACAATTATTTAATTTCCACTTAATTAACTAACTCTCACATGAGTTATCTTGGTACCACTTTGTGCATCGACCACCATTGAGAGCCACTCTCGTACTGACAACACAAGGATCTAATCCTTAACCAAGGGTAAACACAGTGCACAAAACGGATATTAAATCCCAATCCAAAATATAAGAGGCAACACATCCAGTTCGTAGTAACCGGGTGTTTAAACTAAATAACAACCAAGTGCACTACCTAAGGGAAACAAAGAGCTGAACCATAAATCACAACCACCCCCTCATAAAATAACATCATTTGGAGGACTTACATACACAACTAACTGATTTCCCCAACTTACATGAACAGAAGAAATCATAATTTAATAAGCAATTCAAATAGGAAATAAAACTACCATTAGGATTTCCTAAATCCAATTTCCATTTCAAGAACATACAATAACACATTTCCCAAATAAACTAGCTTATTACAATTTCATTTAAAAACAATAAAGAAATTATTCTAATTGTTTAATTCAATTTCCCCATTTCAACTATGTAAAAACCAATTTCCTCTATTAAAATCATTTCAATTTAAAATCATCTAGTTTGTGCATTTGCATGCACCTATTATAAAATATTCATTTAAATATATATATTTTTTAATATATACATAATTACATATACATTTATATATAATTATATATACATATCAATATATATATATATATATATATATTATTTAAATAATTAAAACCAATTTTCAATTTTCCTAACACAATTATTAAATATATATTTAAATATATATATATGCATATATATATATATATATTATATATTAAAAATTTAGAACCACATATGTTAAAGCCAAATGGAAATTGAATTGAAGGAGTGGCGAAAGTTTGAATTATTCAAAATAAACACAGGCCTGGCAATACAACCGAACCCCATATATATGGGGGCGCGACTATGGAGGGTAGCGTTGGGCGCTACCTCCCCATGTCGCCTCCCTATGGGGGGTGGTTGTGGGGACAACCCTATTCTACCCATATGCTATTTAAAACTCATGAATATTTTAATATTAAAACTTGTGAAATTTGAATTCGTCGTACGAAAACTTTGTCTGGGGTTTTCAAAATAATTTTTTATCAGAAACTTCATAAATAAAATAAATATTCATATATATATATAACTATATAAAAACAATTGCTCTAGAAGAGCAAATTATTTTCAAAAAATTTTCTACAAGAAATAATTACAAAACTTTCGAGAGAAACAAATTTTTACAAAAAAAATCTACAAAAGGATGTTTTCAAATTTTTACTAGAGGTTTTCAATTTCTTAGCCAAATAAATCTAATTGGGAAAAAAAAACAAATCAATAATCTTTACAGGAAGAAATTTTCCCATACAAACAAGATTTTCCCCAAATTTTGATAGGAATATTTTAAATCCATTCCTATAGAGATTTTCTAAATCTTCTATTGTTTTCCCTTTGGGATTTCTATTGCTTAAAAACAATTTCCTATAGAGTCTCTAAAGCTTTTATGGAAATTTTCCAATTCCAAACAAATCAAATCTTAAAAAAAAATTCTACAGAAGCTCTAAGCTTTGAATACAATTTTCCAAACATGACAATCTTTCAAATTTACAAAATATATTAAAGCTTCTAAAAAAATAGCATATTCTTCTTGTACATGCAATCTTTCCAATTTGCATATAAATAAAAACAATTAAAGAACATGTTTCTAGATGCTTGAGGAAATGATGCTTGAAGTAGAGCTTTGCCTTCAAATTCCAATTTACCAAAGCTTCTTCCAAATTATCTACTTTTCCAAAAAGATGAAAACAAAACCAGAGCCAAAATTTTCCTGAGAGCTTCTTTTCCCAATTTTTCAACCATAATTTTCATTTTTCTAACACTTGTCACAAATAAAATATCTTTCCCAAACAAATCACAGATATTTCCTCTAGGATTTTTACAAGATATTTGTGGATTTAATAATTCAAAATTTACATATTGATTTATAATTAAATTTAATCAAATTAATTTAATCACTTTATAAAATAAATTTAATCTCAAAGATTAAATCACTTTACAAAATAAATTTAATTTAATTAATTGAATCAAATATAAAGCTTCTAACACATTAATCAAGATTAATTAAATAGTCATTTTAAAACATTATAAACAATAATTTCCCATAGAACATGCCTTGCAAAATAATTAAACGACAAGGCAAACAAAAATAACGTGACAACAAGGCATGACCAAAATAAGGACTAACGACACACTGTGACTAGGGTTGTGGTTTGGCAAGGAAACCCTATTACTATCTCCCAATCAACTATTCCATTGGGAAATGGACACACTCAAACTTGTGAATCCAACACATTGTGAAGAGAAAATCATGGAATCAAACACACCCTGAAAAGAAAATCATGGAATTGTAGGGCACTCGCAAGTGAGTGATGCAATCTCGTTCCCTTCACAAATATAGTGTCACATCAAAACTGACAAAATTAAAACATCAATTAATTACAGATGAGAATATATCAATATCAACTCGAATAATCAACTATGTTATCCAGAAAGCATGTCCTAAACAATAATCATCCATAAAGTGTACCATCACATCTCAATATAAAAACCATCATCGCTCCAATGCTAATGATCAAATAACAACATAGTATCATAGTTTATTAAAGTAAAAGCATTGTCTGAAAATATAAACAAATCGGAGGGGTGCTACAATGATTCTTTTGAGTGTAACACATTCTGATGCATCATGACCTTTTACTCCATGGTATTTACAATATTCTTTGTCATTGTATAATGGGAATTTGATGGTAGGTTCACTACTTCATGGCGGTTTTGGAAGTTTGATAAGTTTGGCATTGACTAATTGGTTTAACACACCCTCAATTGGCTCCCCTAAAGGAGTGTATTTATATTCAATAGTGTGGTCAGATTGTGAGGCTTTTTGTGATGGAGATGAATTTTGAGATGGAATTTCTTGTTAGTCTTGAAATTGATGATTTTGATGTGGATATTGCTAATTTGAGGGTTGATATTGTTGATGGATTTGATTTTTATGTTGAGTGATCTGATTTTGATTCTGTGACCTTTTTTGGTTGTTGATTCACTTGATGTTGTGGAAATAGACTTTATTGCCGAAATGAATCAATTTTTTGATGATGTTGTTGTTGATATTGTGACTCACTTTTGGGAGGGCGTCCAAAGTGTTGTTGATAAAGTCCATCAATTTTTTTCTCAAGTGCATTTATGGAAATTTGATCTTGGTGTTTTTGCAACACTACATTTTGTTGTGACTCTTGATAAGTTAGATTTTGATTAAAATTTTCCATGTGACAAGATGTGCTAAAATCATGATTAGGGTAATCCATAGTTGATATATTCGGCACCCATTTCGGAAGGTAACTTTCTGAAAAACATAACATGCACAGTCATTTATCAAGCATGCATGGTTCCAAACAGTCAAATACAATCTTTTAAAAACAATAAAACATAAATCTTGTTTGAAGCAAAAACAGTTAAAAAGTTGTTCTTTTCATTGTTTAAATCCATAAATGACATTAATTTAATATTTAAATCAAATAAATTAAATATCATAAATAAAAATAAGGTGTATTTCTAGTATGTAATTAAGTACATATTTCTAAAAAATACTCATAAAATAACACACGTTCTTTCGTTTTAAGTAAATCGTTTCTTTAAATTTAACTGATTTAATTTTCTATTTTCCAAACTTGCAGAAAATAAATAAAATAATTAATACTTTTCAAGAACAGTTTTAAGATAAATCATTTTTGTTTCTTTTTTTGAATATGTTGAGTTTAATTGGCTATTTTCACTGTTTCTAAGCTCTATTTCAAAATTACGTAATAAATTTATAAGATATTTTAAACAAAATCTTTCCGTTTTATATTCTTCAATTTGAAAATAACGTTTTTGGTTTAAACATATAATTCTTTTCAAATCAGATTTTGAGTTTCTCCTAAGTTTGTAAAACAAATTTAAACTAACTTTTCCTATTTAAGATCTTTTAAAATCTAAATTGAATGATGTTTTTCTATTTTGAATCTCTTCCTAAATTTAATCAGCTGTTTTTATTTCATGTTTTCAATCAAATTCTTCCTAAAATTTTCAGTTTCCAAATTCAATGTTTTATGGAAAAAATCACAGTCTAACATTTAAGAATTCAATAGAATTTTGAAGTAACATAAATACTTTTAAGTAGTTTTAAAAATCCACACAATAAAATAAAATTTCATTCAATTTTAATCTATTCATAATTTGTTTAATTATTTCAAGATCCTACCTGGTAAATTATTTGATCTGGAAAGTGTTGAATGTGTGTTTCCTCTGTTTTTGTTTCTTGTGTGAGAATAATGCAGATTTTTGTTCTTTTTTTATCTAGTGACTCTTCCTTACTCTTGTGCACCCTTCTTCATTGTATATGGGGTGGATGGAGAGTCTGATTGACTGCAAACAATAGCCTCCTATGTTCTTGTGCGCTTAAACCTGCCTGCCACCTGAGCTTTTCTCCTTTGCTGCCTATGCATATATCCTTGCTTGCCTTATGCACATGGGAATTAAGGAGACTAGGTGGCTGCATGGGGTGTGTAGGGGTGTGGTCTCCCTGATCCTTGGTCGCATCCTTCTCTTGCCTTCTCCCTATGCATGGTTAGTGGAGACCTTGCCTAGCCGCATGAAAGAATGGAGAGTCCATCTCCCTGCCTTAAGCGCCTCTTACCTTCCTTGGCAACTGCATGGAGAGTGGAGAATCTTAGTGGATGCGTCCTCACTACCCGTGCCTCTTTTTTCCCACCTTCTCTCTATTGGTTTCCTATGTGGAGAATGGAATCCTTTGGTGGTTGCGTATGGTGAGTGGGGAAGACAGTGTCCCTTTGCTTTCCAAACAATAAATTCCCTATCAAAACTAAAAATGGATTTCTGGCTCTCTCCCCATTTAGAAATTCTTCCAAACTCTCTGCTTTTATTTCATTCCATTCAAGGAGTTAATCACAAGGAAAGATCCACAATTTTAGTGTGATCTCTAGTTTCCAATTTTTCCAGACTCCAAGTTCCAAATTTGATTGCTTCATATTGATTGAAGATATTTTCTTCAATCTGTTCAACTGAAGTTTCTTTTGAATGCAAATTTCAATTTTGACATGAATTGTTTTTTTCAATTTTGTTTCAATTTGTTTCCAATAACTCAACTCAAGATATTTGTTTAATTTTTAAATTTAAATCTTTTCCTCTATATTTTCAAATAAAAATAAATAATTTTTAAAACACAACTTTAATTACATTTTTAATAAATTCCAAAATTAAAAAATCTATTTCATTAAATTTCAAAATACAAGCATCTTATTTTCAAACAATGATAAAATATAGACTTAAATAATTTAGTTATTTAAATAATAATCTATTTTCTCACAAATTATTAAAATCGTCATTTAAACAACATATATATTTTCCACTTTTTGGAGAAATCAATAAAACTAGATTTAAAATTTGCAAGCACAGAAATCACAAGAATGCATTAAAATATCAACTAAGTTAGTGTGTGTGATTCCATCATACTCATTAATGTCTAATGGCTAAAATGACTCTACCTGATCATTTTTCTCATCTTCAATCATGTTCACCTATTCCTGCATTCACTTGAACTTGAGTTTTTATCAACAATGACAAACCCCAAATTAAATAAAAATACATTTCGAATCATTTGTAATTGCATTTCAATTGAAATTTCACTTCCATTTGAATTTCAATTTCTTTGATTTAAATAATCAATTAACCTCAACTTAAATAACAATATCATGATTACTAATTGCATTTAATTAGTCAATATTATCTATATGTGACATCAAGACCCGAGGATAAGAGTATGAGCGATGTTTGGATGTTTTGGAGATGATACAATTTTTGGAACTCAAAATGTTGAAAGACTTAGATCAAAATTTCACTTCTTTTTCTAGAGGATATGTTGCAGGAAATTTACTTGAACTAGCCATGAGGTTCAAGAAAATTTTGATATCTTAGAAGTTTGACTGAAGGAATGATCCAGGTTGTTTTGATTTTGAATTATAAAAGTAGGATGAGGTGTTTGATTTTGTAAATTTTCAAGAGTGGCTTTTGTTTCAAGTTTTTTATCTGGTGAACAATGCAGACAAAATTGAACTTCTTGGTCAAAAGTATGTAGTTTTTGAGTGACTATAGTGAATAAAATTGGTCATGTGTGACACAAAAGGATCAAGTATTACAATATTTAGATTAGGTGCACTCAATTTTTCAAAAATGATATATTTTCATCAGTAATTGTCATAAAAAAAAGAGAAAGATTTTTATTAACTGCAGCCAATTTTTGGTCAAGTGCATTAAAAATAGAAGCAAAAGTGGTCTCTATTTAGTTTTATTTCCTATTTTCTATATTAGTAGTACTTTGGATAAATTTTGTAATTTTGGATGACTTTTCTTTATCTGATTTAATATTTTGGCAAGTGAGATCATGCAACACAACAATCAAAACTATTTGACCCTAAATATCTACAACTTTAAGCATGTTTCCTTCCACAAAAGCTCAAAGTTCATGAAAGTTGAAATGTGAAAGCCATATTTTCCAATATTAACTTCGTTCTTAATGCAACTTGAAATGTGAGCCAAAATATTCAAAAACCTTTAGGGATATTGTTTTAAGATATCCTCAAGGAGTGAAAATATAGGGATCTTTTCAAAGGATTCACACTAAGTCAAAAGGGCTTGAAGTTTGATAATCTTGTTTAGTACTTATTTTCACGGGTATAATTTAATTCAAGCAAACGTTTTTGTGTCCAAAGTATTTAAAATATTTTAGAATTGTTTTGAAAATAGTTTACACCCAAGGGATATACACATCCTTTTAGAATAGGCTTACCTGATGCCCTAAAGGAATGATTTTACATGTAATGTATGGAATAGTGTTTTAATCTCCACCATATGTCGAACTTGGTAAGTAACTTCTCAAAATCAATTTTTCGATGCACCACTTTCAAAGAATGTTTTGGCTAAAAAGGTGGCCTCTAATACATTGGTTCTTAGTCATAAACTATGAACACAGACATCTGACACTCACTTTTTGATGATTTAATGCTCTTTAACCATTCTCATTCCACTTAAGGCATGGGATTAGGTGCAGTTTGTTGTCAGCTCAGATTGAAGCTACTTTCTTATGATTTTTCAACCTTTGATATATCCCACCAATAAACATGCCTCAAGACCTTGCTTATGAGTTCTCTGTGTGGGATGTGTTTCATAGAAAGCTCCCTCTTTAAGGTAAATTTGAAATAAAAGTGCAAAAATCAAAAATGATTTTCATCACCCAAGATTTCTAGAAAGGTGTGAGGGGAGAGGATAGACACTTTAGTTTTCCATGCATGGAAGAAATAGTATACAATTCATTGCAATTGTAATGATGAAAAAAAGTTACACATTTTCCTTGCTTAATTTGGGAATAATTAATGATAAATTGGACTTAATATTTCCTTGATGTAGTGTTGTGATGATTTTTACACATCCGCATTAGGTCTTGGGCCATTTTTAAGCTAAATAAACTTAACTCTGCCCTAATTTAATGTTGTAAAGTGTATTTATTTATACCTTCACATTAAATTTAGGAGCCCTATAAACTGAGTGGACCTAATCTAGTGTTGTAATGCATTCTACACATTCACATTGGATTTAGGGACCTTCTAAGCTAAATAGACCCAATTTTTCCTTCATTTAATGTTGTAAAGCATATTTATTTACACTTTCACATTGGATTTTGGGCCGTCTTGAATTAATGGCCTTAATATCATAATTAATAGGCCCCTAAGACCCTATATTATGCATCCCAAGGCATATTTCAATCAAAAAACTGACAATATCAACATATAAGCTTAATTTACACACTGCCTGACACTTTAGCAATCAAAATAGGCTCTGTGGGACCTATTTTCCACTTTGGATGAATGAGTCCCATCCAAGTGGGTCACATATATCACTTTGGGTGAATGAGTCTCATCTGACCTATTTTCAAGGTTTTGAGTGAAAAAATTGGGTTTTAAGTTCAAATTTAATGTATGTTAGCATTTTGGATCTAATACATAGCATATTATATGGATTTCCTATATAAATGAGCTTTAAAGTAACTATTTTATATAATTCTACATGTTATCAAGTCAAGGATTCAAGAGATAAGCATTCCAAGACTTCACAAGATCATCTAGAGAGCATTCAAGATCATTTTTAAGGCATTCAAGGGTAGAATTTTTCATCCATTGTTGCAGAAATTCAAGATCCATCATCATGTAAATAATATCAAGAATCAAGCATGTTATTGAGCTAGTGTTGTGAGGTAGCATTGAATATCCAAGATCAATCATTGTTCTACTCATATTGTCAAGATCAATATCTACATCCTTCATGGCCATTTTATTTTGAGTTGTAGATTTAGAAGACATCATTTACAAGGCACCATTCAATATATTATTTTCCATAATTCATGTTCTTTGTTTCATTCCTTCATTTCATTGTCTCATCATTTGGGGTTTGACAAAGGCAAACCCATATTCCCTAATAATCAACACTTTTTTCTCTCTTTGTGCGATTGTAGATCTAAGTTCTTTGAACACTTGAAGATCATTGAAGATTAGTTTATGAGCTTGGAGAAAGTTCTTGGAGTTGTCTCCCCATTTCCAAGGTTGTAGTCTTCACCAAAAAGTCAACTACAACCCTGAAATTAGGATTTCAGATCTGGAAACAAAGAGGAATAGAAAGAAAAAACCTTGAAGACTAGATTTAGATTTCAAAGCTCCAAAAAAACCCTAGATGGACTCATTTTCCACCTTGGGTGAATGAGTCCCAATTTAGGTCAATTTTTGAGATTTTTGCAGTTTCAAATACCCTTTTGCTAGAAACTTGTTCTTGTGTAGAAACCCTGATTTGTGACTGATTCACCCAAAATGGTGAATGAGTCCCATTAGGCATAAATTTCAAGTTATTCAACATTTCAAGCTTCCATTCAAGCTCTCTTAGATTTCTAGGTACTCCTCTAGACTTTTCTGGTTAGTTGTTCTGATTTATTTGCATTTATAGGTCATTTATTCAAGTTTCATGCATCACTAGGTTTTATCATTAGATCTTACATTTCATATATTTTTCCAAGCCCTAGCTTGGTGGTGAACCCCTCATTAATTCATAATCAGACCCTAGGACATTCCCTTAGCAGATCTCTTTCCCCCATTATCATCATTTGATTGAGATCTCTAGGGAATCCTTGAATGTGGAGCATAGAAAGTTTATTGGCCTAGATTCTAAAACCCTAGTGGAAAAAGAAAAATGTCTTACAACAATGTTCTTTTTAAGCCCCTTGAGCAACACTATCCAAAAAAAAAAAAATAAAGTGTATACAAGATAACAATTTGTTCTTTTTATGTGCACCAAAGTGAAGTATTCTTGATTTTAGACAAAGAGATAGCAATATGAAAAATCAAAAAGAATTTGTCCAACTTTAATCACCAATTGAAGTTTTTCTAAAGCCTTGTCTTAATAGGTCAAAAAAATTAAATTGATTGTTTTTTCAACATATTGAAAGCATTTGGTAGAAAGAAAGAAAAAAATTAGTGCACCAAATCAAAGTTTTTGTTCTAATCTAGAAAGATTTGTAAAATTATTTTTTAGAGCACTAATTGAAAGCATGTGGATTTGTGGGATTCTTTTTATAGAACCAATTGAATTTTTTTCTAAGCCAGAAAGCTTCTAATTTTTTTTTTAAGCACCAATTGATAAGTTTTTCCTAAGCTAGAAATCTTTGTAAAATTATTTTTAAGCACCAATTGAAAGCATGTAATTTGTGAGATTCATTTTAGGAACCAAATTTAAAGTTTTATAATCTAGAAAGCTTCTAAAAATTCCTTTTAAAGCACCAATTGAATTTTTTTCCTAAGCTAAAAAAGCTTTTGAAAATTTAAAACTTTGATCATTCACCTTCCCTGCAATAAAAGAATGTTAGTTGTTTCCTTAATAAACCCATGCCATACTTCTATAAATCTTGCATAAATTTTTTTAGCACCTATCAAACATTCAAATCAAGCAATCCTTAGCATTTGAAATTGAAAAAAAAACTTGTAGCTTTTGGATAAAATTTTGAAAGAGCAAAAAGAAAAAAAATTGACCAAAAGAAGCCCTATTAAAAGTGAGTGTGGTTGAAAAAATCAAAAGTGGCTTATGTTTGTCAAGAAGAAGTAGTTGAAAAAATAAAGTGTGCCGCTATAATTTTAGAAAAAAGTGCCAAAAATGACAAAAGTGGCCAGGAAAAGGTCAAATGTGGCTGAAACGATAGAACGATTGTGTGAATTTTTTGTAGCTTCCATGTGAGACTTTTTCAAGTGCATTCGTGGAACCTGAAACTTTAAAATTTACTCATAAAATAGTTAGTGCTAAGGAGTGTGGTTCCACTAGGCATGCTATAATGTGTAAGGGGGGATTGATATGATGTTAAGAGACCAAAACATCTTTGAATTGAAACTATTCTAGTTCAAACAAAGCTAAGATTCATACCCATTACTCACGAAATGAAACTATGAAGAACAATGAATTCGTAAAAGAAATTGAAAAAAAACAATTACAATGAATTCAATACAATGTAGATTTACCATCCTATGTCAAATTGTGTTCGCAAAGATGTTAGATTATTTCTTGTATCAATGTGAAGCCTCCATTTGTGTGTAGAAAAAATATTAAAAGTTGCGCAATGTCCTTGATCGAAGATGTGTGTAAAGTTTGTTAGAAGATTGATTGTGATTTCAAAATTACTTCGTTGTGTAAAATGTGTTGATTCTCTTATGGTTTTTGAGGAAGAAGATTATTTTTCTATAGAATTTGTGTTTTGAAATGAATGCTCAAGATCACATAGTAGAATATCATGATCAACAGTTCAAAACCTTTGAAAGGAATTAGATGGCAATAATCAATGTATTTTTATTACGTAATCAGTGTGATTGAATAAATCAATTTGAGTATTCAGTGGGATTGAGGAAATAGACTGAATAATCTATAGAATTGAAGAATAGATGAATCAGTTAGGAATAGATGGATCAGTCTAGCAATCAAATCAATCAATCAGGGGATTGTAATTTGCTCAATCATAATAGTGGGTGAGGAATTAATTGATTTAATTAATTAATCCTTTTGAGTTGAACGTGTAAATCATGTTTGAATTTTTGCAAACAAAGTTGTTTTTGTTTGTTTTGACCTTTTTGATTATTTTTTGAATAATTTATTTAATTATTCAAGTTTAGGGGAAAGTGATTTAATTAAACTATTATTTTTTAATAATTTAATTAATTTTTTGGAATAAAGTGAATTAGCAACATAATTAAATAATTGATGTTATTTAATTAATTAGGAGGAATAAAGTTAGATTAGGACTTTATTAAATAAATGAAATTTATTTAATTAGACAAAAATGATGAAAAAGTGAATTCAATTAAATAATGTACTATTAATTAATTAATAGAGGAAATTAGGGTTTTTGATACAATTGATGTGATATGTAGTGGTATTAAGTGGTAATGATGGTGATGATGAGGAAATATCATCTAGAATGTGTGATAAGTGTTATGTCATTTTTAAATGTCTATAATTTTTATATCACAACCTTGTTTAGCAAGAATGGTAAATTATTGGCCATAGCATTTTTCTAGACTAATAGGTGTATCACTTACTCTATTTTCATAGGATGGAGGATCAATTTTGGGTATGAGTTTATCTTGATTGGTAGCTTTTATATGTAATGGGTGAGGTATAAATTGTAAATAAGTCTCTTTGTGAGAGGAAGAAAGTGTCTCAAGTGAAAGTATTGTAGGATTTGTTGATTGTTCAAGATGGTGAGTAGGTGATATCGATTAAGGATAAAGGACAATGTTGGCTCAAAGAGTAGGTAATGCATTATTTAATAAGTTATCCATGATCACTTAAGATTTCACTAGGATGTCCTCATTGGGAGGATATGAATTGGAAGATAAAGACACTCAATCAGCTTCATCACTTGTAGAAGAAGCGTTACTAAAGACACAACATCAAACATAAACCAAGGATCTCAAGGAAGCTATGTTTTTTCTAAAGAACTTAGACATTACAAAAGAAAATAAATGCACTAATATAATGATTGTTACAGTACCACAAAAATAATGTTTGAGATCAAAAATAGACAAGAGATTGATAGAGACTATTGTTGCCAAATTTTGACAAAAAATAACTAGGATAGGGGTGTTGGATGCCATAGACCAATGCGATGACTTTTCAAAATTCATAATCTAGTAATGATCTATACTATCTAAGGGTCTTAGTATTGGAAAATATGTGGATAGTGTGTTTTCATTGATGTCAACCTTTTTTGGTGTTGTCATTGATGTCAACCCTTGTAGATATCATATGCATTGTACAATGTTCATCATTGAATGGAAAAGAGATGTAAGATTATCCTATCGAATGAAGTTCATATTCATATTGTTATCAATGGTACGCCATTATGCATCATCAATCAAAGTTAATGGTTGGGTGTCAAATGCATTTTACAACTTTTCAATGTTTTACCTTGTGGTTCTGAAGTTGAGCTCATTAAGATGATATGTCTACCAAGTCCATGTCTTAGACATTTTAGTTCACCACTAGCAACTTTTTAGATGAAAGTGTGTTGCCTATAGTCTAGCAACCTGGTAGGTTGGTCTATTGGTGTCAAGTTGGTCTGTGTTAGCATGTTTTGGTTCAAGAATATGTGTAGAGGGTTTTTAATTCATGTTGGAATCTCTTTGTGTTCTTTGGTGGCTCCACAAGATTGTATGTGACTATTTCCTTCACAATATTATTCAAAATTATTATTTATTGAGTATCAAGTATTTGTACTAGCATGTATTGATTTGGTATAATAAAGGGGGTGCACATAAATTTTATTACATGTTATATCATTTTTTTGAAGTGGTTTGCAAAGTATTTCTTGTTCTCTTTGGTCCTACCTTGGTCTGCAGTTGATGCTTTTTTATAGTTTTCTTACTTTTTGGGTCAACTTATCATGGTGAGTTACTTACAACAAGTGGTTTGATGTGTGTGCTAATTTTGAAGATAATGTATCATAAAGGATAGGTCCTAGATATCTCTTAGTGTGAACCACATAAGATTTCCTTCTATCTAAAATTTGCTTGAAGTTAGTTCATTGCAAGTTTTGTATAAATTATATTTCTTATTTGAAGCCAACTTGAAGAACTCTTTTTAAGGATGCAGATGGTATAAATAAAAGATAAATTTTTTGAGAAGATGGTGTAGTATATGTGTGTGTTTGTTTTTAATTTTTATAAGCAAAAAATGTATGAATAGTACTTTGTAGAATATCTTTTGATGATAAAATATGTCAAAGACCAATTTTGAGAGATCAACAATGAATGAGAAGATTACGAAGAAGAATATGAGTCTGTAAATGAGTAAGTTTTCTGAAATTAGTGAGTTGTAAGAAACACAACTTTTTGAAGCAATTGTATTTACTAAAGGCAGTGAGATGGAGGCAAATAATGTATTGATATTATCCAATTGTATGTTGAGGTAGTGAACCTCTGTAGTGAAAGTTGTCATGAGTAGGGAGTAGTGAACTTCCTTTGGTTAAAGACCGTAAAATTCTTGTTGTAAAATTTTTTATATTTGTGAGGCTAGATTTGGGCATTAGATCCAAGCAGCTTGCTCACCTTGGTTTTCCCTCATGTTTTCCATGTAAATATGGTGTTATGGTGTGTGTATTTTATGTTCTTTTGTTCATCATGTTTTAATTGGTTAATTTTTGCTAAATTGATTAATTAGGGATTCACCTCCCTCAGTACTATTGTGTTTTCAACATAGCCTATGATTTTATAGGTCCGATAACTAGCAAATTTATAAAAATGGATTGAATTATAATTTTTCTATGTGTAACATAATTATCCATGCATTTTTATTTTTTAAATAGAAATAAATGCAATTCAAAAGATAATTTTCAGATTGCACAATATAGTAATTGACTCATCCTAATTTAAAAAATCTAGAAATTAAAAAATTTCTATGTTCTTGCCACAACAACAATGCAATTTTCCACTTTTTCCACCATATGCATATGTTTCAATGATCACTTAAAACACTTTCATATTTGTTTTCAGATTCCAATATGACCTAATAGAAATTTTTGAATGCAAGTATAAGCTAGATCTATTTTTCAATAACTAAAATTAATCCTTGTTGTCTTTTAAATTAAAAATGCAATGCAAATTTTGACTTTTTCAATATTTTCCTATGGCAACTATGGGCGGGTGCATGGAAATGGTTAGCAATTCCATGGACACCCTCAGAAAAAAAAGTTGAAAACCATAACACGCTCGCATTATGTCTTTTGTTAAACCTAGGCAAGGTCTCGGGGGCTACAACAACAAACAAATAGCGTGAGTGCATTATAACGCGCTCGCATTATCAACTGTTAAAAGCAAAAAAACAAATGCAAATCTCTCATTTGTATTTTGACTAGTTTTTTTGTTGCACCTGCGGCCAAAAACCCCAGAATATCACGCTCGCATTCTAGGAGGAGAATTTCTTCACCAAGAATCCCTATTTCTTCACAACGATGGTGCCACGACGAGGAGGAGCTGTAAGAGGTAAGGAATCTATGGTTTTTGTTTTGAATTTGTTAGTTTTAGGTTGAATTTGTTAGTTTTAGGTTGAATTTGATATCTCTTTGTTTGAATTTTTAGGAGATGCAAATCAACCTGCAAGCCCTCAAAATCCTCAACAGTAAGACCAACCAAATCCTTAAGATCAAAATCAACCACAACACCTCCTCCACCAATCACTCAACCCCCTCCTGGCACTCAACAAAATTTAATGAGTGAAATTGAGAACAACTAAAAAAAAATTGAGGATTTGATCAATAGGTTTAGTAATCCAAATGGTTCAACCACAAAAAGAATGACCCTAGAAAATTCATTGAAATATATGTTAACAAATGTAGATTCAATTAGCAAACAAATAGTTGGATGGGAAGATAGGAGGCAGGCGGCTAGGGACTATTATGTAAATAAACTATCATACAAGGATGTGAAAGATTTAAAAATTACAAAAGGTGATTTGTGCTCATTATTCACCGACCCACACACAAATCAAAATCTTACCCTCAATGCGAAGAGGTTTCCTATCCATTGGTGCCACCACCAATAGATGAAGGACCGATTTTATGATAGGTGGTACATGGTCTTCGATTACCCACCGTGCAACAATTGCGAGGTCCCTCAATATTTCCTTAGGAAACTATACAATGAGTTCATATTGAACAATATCCCAAATTATTTTGATATGAGGGATTTCCAGGGGAGAGGTGGGGGGTCAGCTCAGGATAGACCTGGTGCACAGTCGGATCCTATGCGGAAAGGTAGATGAGCTCTCGCTAGGCCACCTCATGAGCACGTTGTTATGCCTTCCTTCATGAAGGAAAGTGCTCACATAGAGACATTGCAAGCAATCAGCACTTTGACCTAGAGTGTCATCCATCATACTAGCCCTATTCTACAACGCCATCCAGGGGAGTCTTCTAGTGGTGGCCTTCGAACACATGTGTATCAATATTGCGGGGCTACTTGTTCACATGACCCCACCGACCCTCAAGAGACTGATACATAGGATCCCTCTACAGCTATGGAGATGGAGAGGGAAGCTAACATTTTGCATGAGGCATATGGCATTGATAGTCAGGTAAAAGTTAGTGTATGTGTTCATTGAATTTAATTTATTAAATTTTGATTTTGAAATGCAAGATTAACTAATTTTTTTTATGATTTTAATAAAATTGCAAGGTCACAGTGTTGAGACTGGATACACCGGCCCCCCACCAACCTATTTTTGCAGTACACCTATCACTAGGGTATTTAACTATTAAACAATTATAAGTTTATTGCATATTAATGGCATTGTTTTATGAATGGTAATTTAATATGCAATTTTAGATGTTGAATAGACTAATATTGGAGGTTTTGATGGAACACTTCCCAATGGCAGTGGATTTACTCAAACCTTCACGTAGGTAATAGAATAAAGAGTTTAACTAATGAATCAAGTACTTAATAGATTTGTGTAGTTTATACATGCACATCGTTGATTACATTGAATAATTTGTTGTTTTGTTTTCAGTTGTTGTGAGACGATATACCTCTGAATGTGATGAGGGAAATGGATATTGGTGTGACATCTGCTATACAATCCTCGATGGCTCTGACAGAAGAGGTATGAGGAAAATTAGTAAATTTTAATTTACATTTGTTGTTATAGATGTTAGTTAGTGAAAAATCAAACCATTATTGATTCATGTAGTTTTTGTCTATTTGTATGATTTATACAGGACTTGAGCATGCCTGATCATGGGCATGAGGATATTTCCCTTGTGGAGAGATTGTGAGATGGCTGTAAGTGATTATTTTGTCAAATATATCATTTTTTATAATGTAATTTCTATATATTCATGTCTTTACTTCTTATTGTAACAGTTAAAACTTCACCATGAACTAAACCCTAGGAGGAGTAGCAAGAGCAGTCCACGAGCGTAGCAAAAATGAGTGACAGACCTATTGCCATCCGAGTGAAAAGGAAAGGGAAAGATTTTATTTCCTGCGCATGGAGAGCAATGACTTTTGATTCTAGAGTCCTTTGTTGTATGCCTGCATGGCAGTTTTGTACATATTTTTTATTGGACATATTTGACATTGTATGCCTAGATGGCATTCTCATAAGCCTATATGGCTATTTTGTACATATATTTCATACTTATATTGACATATATATATGTATGCCTACATGGCTATTTCGTTAATACAAATATCTTTTATCGATGCCTCTCCATATTTGCATTCTAAATTGATGGCTCAATAGATATGAGTTACATGTATTCAAGTGTATACTTTATAACTTACGTGTATACTTTGTGACTTGTGTGCATTCGAGTGTATACTTTGTGGCTTACATGTTTTCATGCATATACCTTGTATTCATGCATATACTTTGTTTTAATTTGTGTATACTATGTATTCGTGTGTATACTTTTTGAGGCTTACGTATTTTTGAGTACTTGTACTTCCCTTATTGACATGTACATGTTTGACTTATTCACATGTATAATTATTAATTGGTTAGTCCTAGCATTGATCTATGTCATCCTCAATGCATGATCCTTGAGATGGAGTAAGAACACCCTCAAGGTCAAAAGGAGTTTCACATGCATTCTTCATAGGCTCATTTTGGTAGTGAAACCAAAAACCTCTTGCATCATTGAAATGATTTTTTTCCTTTATAGAAGGTCTGAAGCCATTATCATTCTCCATTAGTTCTTCATGTATCCACTCCCCATTAATGGTTGTCTCATGACCTTCATGAAACCAAGCACTTATCTCCTTTGTGATAGAAGAAATGTATGAAGATTTATCATCCTCCTTATGAACCATTCATTATCATGAGAGATGGGTTCTTGTGAACCACTACTGATGAATCATGGGTCAATGAGTTTGATTTGTCAAACTACACAATTGAATCCTGATAGCAATATCACAATATTTATATATCTAAATGTGTTATTTCCTTCAGCTAAAATTTGTGCTTATACTTATGTGATTGATGTATTTTTTTGTATGGGATCATAGTAATTTCTATTTGATGATGCTATTGTGTCTTTAAGGTTCATTTATTAAAGGGTGCATGAAACAAGTTTTAAATCCTTACAAATCTTTGAATTTCTTTGATTTTTCTATTTCTCGAGTCTGGGCTCCGAGCCCGAGTCCAAGTCAAAAAATGGCTTGTCAAGTCCGAGGTGAGTCCTAGTCTTGTAACACTAGTGTGAACACACCAAGGAATAATGTATATGCTGATGAAGAGAGAACCCATCCTTTTTTGCAAACAAACCATGGTATAGATATGGTTGGTCGAGATAAAACATCACTCTCCTAAATAGTTAAAACCATAATCTTTGATGGCTACAAACACACCTTCATTATGTGTGTTCTTGATCCTACTGAAGAAATGGTGGAACATTTTGTAGATCAAATATTGCAACCCTAAGTCCACAAGAAGGTTACTTGTCTTGATTTCCACAAATGTCTTTAAGATGTTCATCCTTCTTGAGTAATGTGAAGTATTGATGTTATCTATATCTTTGAAACTATCTACAATCATGTGCAATACTGTAGAAGCTAGAGCTATATCTAATACTACAAATGACTGCTCAATACAATCCTGATAGCAATATCACAATTTGACACATAGTAGAAAATACCTCCTACTTATCAATTGATGAGCTAAAGGGGCTCTATAATGAATGTTTCATAAGGCACAACACTTGCTGAAGGTTTTGAAAATGGGGTTGCAAGCTAAGTGGGCTTAACCTTGGGGAAAAAACTTCATGGTTAAGCACTTGAGCTGGAGTATACTGGAATGGGTGACCTCCTGGGAAGGCCTAGTGCCTCACCTCTGTGAGCATCACTTAGATGCAATGAGTGCTAACTGGGCCATTCAATATAATTTCAAATTTGTTGCTTTAAGCAACTTACAAATTTGCAACTTAAGACTCCTCCAACCTAAGGGATTGATCCGGTGGAACATAGCTCAAAGCGATTCCATGTGTTTCAATGCAAAAGAGGACCATGCATAGCGTAAAAATACCTATTTGGATGTGTTGGAACAGTCTGCTTGGTCACACAAGTTGCAGAATGAAAGTTGCACCACTTTGCAACTTTGCACTGCTTGCATTTGATGCTTTTTCCATCAAGTGAAAATCCGCCACCACTAGAAAACCACTCGAAGATAGCCAAAACCAAGAGAGGTTTTTGTGGAAAATCTCAACGCAATCCTATATGATCAAACAAGAAGTTTCTAAGCATCACGACATCTGAGTAATAGCATGCTGAAGTTTGCAGCCATTTTGCACTTCAAACCCTTAAGGGATCGATCCGGTTGAACGTAGCTTAGACTGATTCCACGTGTTTCAGTGTGAAAAAATACCATTCCTAGCATAAACATACCTATTTAGACTTATTGGATTTGTTAGTTTGGTCACATGAGTTGCAGAGTGAAAGTTGCACCACTTTGCAACTTTGCACTACTTGAATTTGACACTTTTTCCATCAAGTGAAAATCCGCCGCCACAAAAAAACCACTCCAAGATAGCCAAAACCGAGAGAGGTTTTTCTAGAGGGGCCCAACACCTTTCTATGGGATTAGATGAGAAGTTTATAAGTGTCATGGTATCTGAGTACTAGCATGCTGAAGTTTGTAGCCATTTTGCACTTTGGACCCTTAAGGGATCGATCCAGTTGAACATAGCTCAGAGTGATTCTACGTGTTTCGGTGCAAAAAAATACCATGCCTAGCATAAAAATACCTATTCGAATGTGTTTGAGAAGTTAGTTTGGTCACACGAGTTCCAAAGCAAAAGTTGTACCACTTTGCAACTTTGCACTGCTTGAATTTGACACTTTTTCCATCAAGTGAAAATTTGCCGCCACGAGAAAACCACTCCAAGATAGAAATAACCAAGAGAGGTTTTTCTAGAGGGGCTCAATTCCTTTTATTTGGATCAGATGAGAAGTTTCTAAGTGTCATGGTATCCGAGTACGAGCATGTTGAAGTTTGCAGCCATTTTGCACTTTGAACCCTTAAGGGATCGATCTGGTGGAACATAGCTCAGAGCGATTCCACGTGTTTCAGTGCAAAAGAGGACCTTTCCTAGTGTAAAAATACCTATTTTGATGTTTTGGAATAGTCTGCTTGGTCACACGAGTTGCAAAGCGAAATTTGCACCACTTTGCAACTTTGCACAACTTGCATTTGACACTTTTTCCATCAAGTGAAAATCCGTTGCCACGAGAAAACCAGTCGAAGATAGCCAAAACCGAGAAAGGTTTTTCTAGAGGGGTCCAATGCCTTTCTGTAGGATCAAATGAGAAGTTTCTAAGTGTCACGGTATCCAAGTAAGGGCATGCTAAAGTTTGCAGCTATTTTGCACTTTGGACCCTTAAGGGATCGATTTGGTGGAACATAGCTTGGAGTGATTCCACATGTTTCGGTGTGAAAGAAGACCACGCCTAGCATGAAAATACATATTTGGATTTGTTGGAATAGTCCACTTGGTCACACAAGTTGTAGAACGGAAGTTGCACCACTTTGCAACTTTGCACTGCTTGCATTTGATGCTTTTTCCATCAAGTGAAAATCCGTCGCCATGAGAAAACCACTCCAAGATAGCCAAAATTGAGAGAGGTTTTTTAGAGGGACCCAACACCTTTCTATAAGATCAAATGATAAGTTTCTAAGTGTCACGGTATCCGAGTAATAGCATGCTAAAGTTTGCAACCATTTTGCACTTTGGACCCTTAAGGGATCGATCCGGTGGAACGTAGCTCGGAGTGATTCCACATGTTTCAGTGTGAAAAAAGACCATGCCTAGCATAAAAATACCTATTTGGACACGTTGGAGTAGTTAGTTTGGTCACACGAGTTGCAAAGAGAAAGTTGCACCACTTTGCAACTTTGCACTGCTTGAATTTGACACTTTTTCCATCAAGTGAAATCCGTCGCCACGAGAAAACCACTCCAAGATAGCCAAAACTGAGAGAGGTTTTTCTAGAGGGGCCCAATACCTTTCTGTAGGATTAGACGAGAAGTTTCTAAGTGTCACGGTATCTGAGTAATAGCATGATGAAGTTTGAAGCCATTTTGCACTTTGGACCCTTAAGGGATCGTTCTGGTTGAACGTAGCTCAGAGCGATTCCACATGTTTTAGGGAAAAAAAAGACCATGCCTAGTGTAAACATACCTATTTGGATGCATTGGAGTAGTTAGTTTGGTCACACGAGTTGTAGAGCAAAAGTTGCACCACTTTGCAACTTTGCACTGCTTGAATTTGACACTTTTTCCATCAAGTGAAAATCTGCCACCACGAGAAAACCACTACAAGATAGCCAAAACCAAGAGAGATTTATCTCAAAGGGCCCAATGCCTTTATGTAGGATCAGATGAAAAGTTTCTAAGTGTCATGGTATCTAAGTACTAGCATGTTGAAGTTTGCAGCCATTTTGCACTTTGGACCCTTAAGGGATTGATCCGGTGGAACATAGCTCAGAGCGATTCTACGTGTTTCGGTGTGTAAGAGGACCATGCCTAGCATAAAAATATCTATTCCGATGTGTTGGAATAGTCTGTTTGGTCACACAAGTTGCAGAAAAATGTGTACAAATTGTTTACATGACCTTTATATGACCTTTTTCACATTGTTTACATTTCAAAATTCAAAGTTTGCAAATTTTCCTACTCAAGGCATTTACAAAACAAGGTGCTACTACACCAAAAAGGAACTCCAACCTTACAATATTTGAGTATATCTCATTATGCAATTAAATCTTATTACAATGCCTCTGGCACTTCATTCTCTCAGATCTTTTACAATGTCACTCATACATTCGAGATTCTCTTTAAATGTCTACACCATAGGTGCTCATTATAAGGTTAACTTCAAATGATTAACTTGAGATTCCCTCACTAAGCTTCACATGCTCTCTTATAATGGCTTGAAATCAAAATTGAGATTTGTCAAAATCATCAAAATAAGTATGTTGCATTGCTTTTTTGGCTGAGATTCTCTTTGATGGCTCTTAAATCAGCATTTTTTGAAACGAAAGATCAATCAACCCTTACTAGTTTACTTACAAATACGTAAAGTAAAAGAGAAAAATAAAGAGCATCCAAAATGGAAATGAAATAAAAATAGATGGAAGGCACTTACAGATGTTGCATGCAGGCATCAAAATAAGGATGTTGCATTGCTTTTTTGGTTGATATTCTCTTGGATGGCTCATATATCTGTATTTTTTGCAAGGTGACACTAATCACTATAAAAGAAGATGATAGCATTGGCATCAAAAAAATTAATGTGCATACAAGTATAAATTAATAAGAACCAATGTGCATATACTTACAAATTAATCCAACAAACCATCTAGGTCTGCTCTACTCTTTATTGTGTCAAGTATTGCCTCATGGTCAAACTCATGGACCTTCCATAACGTCTTGTTAAAAGGTCTACCCCCATATTTGGTCAAATGAACATTGGATTCCACGACAAGGTTCGAGTAATGAAGAATCTTATGATGCATGTCAAAGTCCTGAAATAGCCAATGTTTAACACTTGAATATGGGTACCTTCTAAGCCATGTTCCAGTAACCACAACTGAGCCTATAGCGTATTTGATGTTTTCTCCATCTATAACTGGGGCCTCCAATTTCTTTTTGGTCTCAACACAATGGCACAAGTAATAGTATGTTCCCTCTTCATTTTCTTCATCTGCAATAACTGCATAAACATGCCCTGCATTGATATGTGCAAAAAATCTCTTGAAATTTGTTAACATTATGAATACAATACAAAGTAAGATCTAACGATATGGAATTTCAACAACTAACAAAGTAGATATATCACCTCGTTGAACTAGATCTAATATGTGGTCAAAGTTGGCCGATGATTCTATCTGTTTCAGTTCCAATGCTGTCGGAGGGCGATACATGTGAAGTGGGCTAAGATAGCTTGTGAACCATTTGTCAACCCACTCCCTTGACTCACAATCATTCCAGTATTGCATTGTACATGAAGAACAAAAGCATGCCATCTTTCATGTACCGATACTCCATGAACCTGTATTTGAGCTAAGGAAAGAGTGTACCTCACTCGATCCTATTAGTGTACAATAGTCTTCATATGGTGCAATGTTAGTATCATCCATCAACCAAAAAAAATACAAAATGAAGATGTACCTTCATTACTTGGACCCATCAAAGTATTACACCACTCGACGATTGATTTTGCATCTGTCAACTTTGCACTATCTTTATACCTTAACTCTTCTTGTGCTAATGATCTTTTCACACATGCTCCTACACCATCATGTTCCCCTTTTCCATGTCCGGCCTCACAATAGTTCCACATATGTTGAACACTTGTAATGACATGCATCCTGCACAACTATTAGAACATGCGTGAGTTCTTGAACTGTGCTGCACAGTTATCAGACCATATCATATGTTGATCGTATTCTATGCCCCTCTGAGCCAAACCATTGTAGAACTTCTAGAAGAAACCTTGCATGAACTCTGGAGAATGTGTGCAATCATCACTAATGTAAAAGTGGTACTCCCTCAATACCTTCCTTTGCTCATCTGTACTACTAGATGCATGAATGAATGCTATGTGCACAAATATTGAAACTTGTGTGGAATTGTAATACTATGATGGCACCTAATGTTGTGGTTGTAGAGTGTAGTTCTTTGCAAATTCAACCACGGATACTATGCTTCCAACTGGAAATGTGTCCTTACATAGCTTGAACTGCGTGTCCAACCATCGGGCTCTATGGGTATGCATTGCATACTCAGATAGTATACTATGATGAAATGTGGTCATAAATTGGTACACTGGAATCTTCTCAATAACCAAATCACACCTTTTTGCTTGAGACCCATCTTTAGTAGCATATGCCCCTATTTTATACTTCCTGAACTCTACTAGTTTTTGTCCCACCTCATCTGTGCTTTCCATATGTTGACATACTGGCATACGCTGGAAGCCACCGCAACGCTTGCATGAACCATCCAAGCATGTTTTCCTATAGAATATCTAGCCATCCTCTATTTCACATAATTTTTTTGATAAGAACTCTCTTGAATATTTTGGTGGGGTTTCTATGCCACAATCCTGCAAAACATCGTTAGTATGCAAATATAAACATATAAAACGATAAACATCATAATGGTCAGAAAACTCAATATGTAGTATACAAAACCAAGTAGTGCATGTGTGATTTATCTTGACATAAAAAGGTTTAAGAATTTCAAAAAATCTTTGAGAAATACTAATTTGAGCATAATCAATTTTGAATTTCTGAAAAAAGTGGGTTTGAGTCATATCCAAAAAATGTTTTGGATGTGGCTCATGATTCCGACTACCGATTCTCCTTCTTACCACATCCCTTTGATTCGAAGATGGCCTTGTGTTATTCTTCCAATACTTTTCAATTAGTGTTCTCAAGGCTTGGAAAACATCTTTATCTTTTCGTGACAGTCTCCCCGAGAATGCCCATAATTCATTTTTATCATTGCCCTCAATTCTTTGTTGCCTTTGAATGGCTCTTGATAAAGTTTTTCTACTAATTCCCATTTGTTCACTAGTCTTTTTAATTAGATGATCTCTCTTCATTTGACAGCTTACAAAATTCGATGTAATGACACGTCAGGTGATATTACTATCCTTTAAGCGTGAGGTCTTACCCACACTCTCATAACAATCCATTAGATTCTTCACAATAGTGTCTTCACCCGATGCATTCGATGTTCTCAACCCAAGAGTCTTCATGATGTTCCTATACTTTACACCCCGCATCATTTCAACAAATAGATGACACCTTGCAGTCTCATTTAGCCTTTAAAAGAATCATTCCCAAATCTTATTAGCATATCTTCTAATCCCTTAAATTCTAATCCCTCAACTCCTATACCCTCTTAATTCCTCAACCCGTAAACCCTAATCCCTCAACCCTCAACCCTTAAATCCTAATCCCTCGACCCCTATACCCTCTTAATCCGTCAACCCTCAACCCTAAACCCTCAACCCTTAAACCCTAATCCCTCAACCCCTATACCCTCTTAATCCTTGAATCTTCAACCCTCAACCCTTAAACCCTAATACCTCAATCCCTATACCCTCTTAATCCCTCAAACCTCAACCCTCAACCCTCAACCCTCTACCACTATACCCTCTTAATCCTTGAACCCTAAACACTCAACCCTTCAACCTTAATCCCTCTACCCCTATTACCCTCTTAATCCCTCAATCCTCAACCCTCAACCCTTATACTCTCTTAATCCCTCAACCCTCAAACCCTAATCCATCAACCCCTATACCCTCTTCATCCCTCAACCCTTAAACCCTAATCCCTCAACCCTCAACCCTTAAATCCTAATCCCTCAACCCCTATACCCTCTTAATCCGTCAACCCTCAACCCTCACCCTTAACCCTCAACCCTTAAATTATAATCCCTCAACCTCTATACCCTGTTAATCCCTCAATCCCTATACTCTCTTCATCCCTCAACCCTTAAACCCTAATCCCTCAACCCTCAAACCTTGAATCCTAATCCCTTGACCCCTATACCCTCTTAATCCCTCAACCCTCAACCCTCAACCCTCGACCCTCGACCCTCAACACTCAAACCCTAATCCCTCAACCCATATACCCTCTTAATCCTTGAACCCTCAACCCTCAACCCTAAACCCTAATCCCTCAATCCCTATACCCTCTTAATCCCTCAACCCTCAACCGTCAACCCTTCTACCTTAGTCCCTCTACCCCTATACCCTCTTAATCCTTGAACCCTCAACCCTAAACCCTTCAAACTTAATCCCTCTACCCCTATACCCTCTTAATCAACCCCCTCAACCCTCAACCCTCAACCCTCAACCCTCAACACTCAACCCTCAACCCTTAAATTCTAATCCCTCAGCCCCTATACCCTCTTAATCCCTCAACCCTCAAACCCTAATCCATCAACCCCTATACCCTCTTCATCCCTCAACCCTTAAACCCTAATCCCTCAACCCTAAACCCTTAAATCCTAATCCCTCGACCCATATACCCTCTTAGTCCCTCAACCCTCAACCCTCAACCCTCAACCCTTAAACCCTAATCCCTCAACCCATATACCATGTTAATCCCTCAACCCTCAAACCCTAATTCCTCAACCCTCAACCCTCAACCCTTATACCCTCTTAAACCCTTAAACCCTAATCCCTCAACCCCTATAACCTCTTAATCCCTCAACCCTCAACCCTTAAAACCTAATCCCTCAACCCCTCAACCCTTTTAATCCCTCAACCCTCAACCCTCAACCCTCAACCCTTAAATTCTAATCCCTCAACCCCTATACCCTCTTAATCCTACAACCCTCAAACCCTAATCCCTCAACCCCTATACCCTCTTTATCCCTCAACCCTTAAATCCTAATCCCTCGACCCCTATACCCTCTTAATCTATCAACCCTCAACCCTCAACCCTTAACCCTTAAACTCTAATCCCTCAACCCCTATACCCTCTTAATCCTTGAACCCTCAACCCTCAACCCTTAAACCCTAATCCCTCAATCCCTATACCCTCTTAATCCCTCAACCCTCAACACTTCAACCTTAATCCCTCTACCCCTATACCCTTTTAATCCTTGAACCCTCAACCCTCAACCCTTAAACCTTAATCCCTCAATCCCTATACCCTCTTAATCCCTCAACCCTCAACCCTCAACCCTCAACCCTTCAACCTTAATCCCTCTACCCCTATACCCTCTTAATCCTTGAACCTTGAACCTTGAACCCTTAAACCATAAACCCTCAACCCCTATACCCTCTTAATCCCTCAACCCTCAACCCTTAAACCCTAATCCCTCAACCCCTATACCCTCTTAATCCCTCAACACTCAACCCTTAAACCTTGAACCCTCAACCCCTATACCCTC